>JAKCWB010000255.1:10000-16397 GCA_022388445.1 Zophobas atratus | reverse complement strand
AAGTACAAGAAAACACTTCAAAAGTGACGTTTCTGAAGAATTTTAACAGTTTTCTTGTATCTACGAACGCCATTTTCTGCTCGAACCAGAATGCATAAATGACCAAAATCCTACCTTTTCCTTTCTGAGTCGATTCTGAGCTTTAAGTGTGTTTAGTTGTTGGTCTCAGAAAACATAAATAACGATTAAATAATTAAATTCAAAAAACATTCTAGCTAAAATTTGATGGTTGTTACTTTCGGCCTTAGGGTATCGTAGTTGGTGTTAAAAGTACAAGAAAACACTTCAAAAGTGACGTTTCGAAGAATTTTAACAGTTTTCTTGTATCTACGAACGCCAGAATGCATAAAATTGACCTAAACGTCTCTTTTCCTATTCTGAGTCGATTCTGCATGCTTTAAGTGTGTTTGGTGGCTCAGAACCATCAAAAAACGTTGAAATATAGTTCAAATTCAATAAAAATCGACAAAAATACAGTTTCTAGCTAAAATTTGATGGTTTCGTTGCACTTTCCGAGCCCGTAGGGTATCTGAGTGGCTTAAAAGTACAAGAAAACACTTCAAAAGTGACGTTTCTGAAGAATTTTAACAGTTTTCTTGTATCTACGAACGCCAGAATGCATAAAATTGACCTAAACGTCTCCTTTTCCTATTCTGAGTCGATTCTGCATGCTTTAAGTGTGTTTGGTGGCTCAGAACCATCAAAAAACGTTGAAATATAGTTCAAATTCAATAAAAATCGACAAAAATACAGTTTCTAGCTAAAATTTGATGGTTTCGTTGCACTTTCCGAGCCCGTAGGGTATCTGAGTGGCTTAAAAGTACAAGAAAACACTTCAAAAGTGACGTTTCTGAAGAATTTTAACAGTTTTCTTGTATCTACGAACGCCAGAATGCATAAAATTGACCTAAACGTCTCCTTTTCCTATTCTGAGTCGATTCTGCATGCTTTAAGTGTGTTTGGTGGCTCAGAACCATCAAAAAACGTTGAAATATAGTTCAAATTCAATAAAAATCGACAAAAATACAGTTTCTAGCTAAAATTTGATGGTTTCGTTGCACTTTCCGAGCCCGTAGGGTATCTGAGTGGCTTAAAAGTACAAGAAAACACTTCAAAAGTGACGTTTCTGAAGAATTTTAACAGTTTTCTTGTATCTACGAACGCCAGAATGCATAAAATTGACCTAAACGTCTCCTTTTCCTATTCTGAGTCGATTCTGCATGCTTTAAGTGTGTTTGGTGGCTCAGAACCATCAAAAAACGTTGAAATATAGTTCAAATTCAATAAAAATCGACAAAAATACAGTTTCTAGCTAAAATTTGATGGTTTCGTTGCACTTTCCGAGCCCGTAGGGTATCTGAGTGGCTTAAAAGTACAAGAAAACACTTCAAAAGTGACGTTTCTGAAGAATTTTAACAGTTTTCTTGTATCTACGAACGCCAGAATGCATAAAATTGACCTAAACGTCTCCTTTTCCTATTCTGAGTCGATTCTGCATGCTTTAAGTGTGTTTGGTGGCTCAGAACCATCAAAAAACGTTGAAATATAGTTCAAATTCAATAAAAATCGACAAAAATACAGTTTCTAGCTAAAATTTGATGGTTTCGTTGCACTTTCCGAGCCCGTAGGGTATCTGAGTGGCTTAAAAGTACAAGAAAACACTTCAAAAGTGACGTTTCTGAAGAATTTTAACAGTTTTCTTGTATCTACGAACGCCAGAATGCATAAAATTGACCTAAACGTCTCCTTTTCCTATTCTGAGTCGATTCTGCATGCTTTAAGTGTGTTTGGTGGCTCAGAACCATCAAAAAACGTTGAAATATAGTTCAAATTCAATAAAAATCGACAAAAATACAGTTTCTAGCTAAAATTTGATGGTTTCGTTGCACTTTCCGAGCCCGTAGGGTATCTGAGTGGCTTAAAGTACAAGAAAACACTTCAAAAGTGACGTTTCTGAAGAATTTTAACAGTTTTCTTGTATCTACGAACGCCAGAATGCATAAAATTGACCTAAACGTCTCCTTTTCCTATTCTGAGTCGATTCTGCATGCTTTAAGTGTGTTTGGTGGCTCAGAACCATCAAAAAACGTTGAAATATAGTTCAAATTCAATAAAAATCGACAAAAATACAGTTTCTAGCTAAAATTTGATGGTTTCGTTGCACTTTCCGAGCCCGTAGGGTATCTGAGTGGCTTAAAAGTACAAGAAAAAACACTTCAAAAGTGACGTTTCTGAAGAATTTTAACAGTTTTCTTGTATCTACGAACGCCAGAATGCATAAAATTGACCTAAACGTCTCCTTTTCCTATTCTGAGTCGATTCTGCATGCTTTAAGTGTGTTTGGTGGCTCAGAACCATCAAAAAACGTTGAAATATAGTTCAAATTCAATAAAAATCGACAAAAATACAGTTTCTAGCTAAAATTTGATGGTTTCGTTGCACTTTCCGAGCCCGTAGGGTATCTGAGTGGCTTAAAAGTACAAGAAAAACACTTCAAAAGTGACGTTTCTGAAGAATTTTAACAGTTTTCTTGTATCTACGAACGCCAGAATGCATAAAAATTGACCTAAACGTCTCCTTTTCCTATTCTGAGTCGATTCTGCATGCTTTAAGTGTGTTTGGTGGCTCAGAACCATCAAAAAACGTTGAAATATAGTTCAAATTCAATAAAAATCGACAAAAATACAGTTTCTAGCTAAAATTTGATGGTTTCGTTGCACTTTCCGAGCCCGTAGGGTATCTGAGTGGCTTAAAAGTACAAGAAAACACTTCAAAAGTGACGTTTCTGAAGAATTTTAACAGTTTTCTTGTATCTACGAACGCCAGAATGCATAAAATTGACCTAAACGTCTCCTTTTCCTATTCTGAGTCGATTCTGCATGCTTTAAGTGTGTTTGGTGGCTCAGAACCATCAAAAAACGTTGAAATATAGTCAAATTCATAAAAATCGACAAAATACAGTTTTAGCTAAAATTTGATGGTTGTCACTTTCGACCGTGGTATTATGCTTAAAAGACAAGAAAAATTCAAAAGTCGTTTTGAGATTTTGTTCTGTATCTACAACCAAACTAAATTAAAGCCTATCTGAGTCATCTGAGTTTAAGGTTCTCAGACAACGAAAATCAGAAAAACGACTAAGTTTAGGTCAATTTTATGCATTCTGGCGTTCGTAGATACAAGAAAACTGTTAAAATTCTTCAGAAACGTCACTTTTGAAGTGTTTTCTTGTACTTTTAAGCCACTCAGATACCCTACGGGCTCGGAAAGTGCAACGAAACCATCAAATTTTAGCTAGAAACTGTATTTTTGTCGATTTTTATTGAATTTGAACTATATTTCAACGTTTTTTGATGGTTCTGACCCACCAAACACACTTAAAGCATGCAGAATCGACTCAGAATAGGAAAAGGAGACGTTTAGGTCAATTTTATGCATTCTGGCGTTCGTAGATACAAGAAAACTGTTAAATTCTTCAGAAACGTCACTTTTGAAGTGTTTTCTTGTACTTTTAAGCCACTCAGATACCCTACGGGCTCGGAAAGTGCAACGAAACCATCAAATTTTAGCTAGAAACTGTATTTTTGTCGATTTTTATTGAATTTGAACTATATTTCAACGTTTTTTGATGGTTCTGAGCCACCAAACACACTTAAAGCATGCAGAATCGACTCAGAATAGGAAAAGGAGACGTTTAGGTCAATTTTATGCATTCTGGCGTTCGTAGATACAAGAAAACTGTTAAAATTCTTCAGAAACGTCACTTTTGAAGTGTTTTCTTGTACTTTTAAGCCACTCAGATACCCTACGGGCTCGGAAAGTGCAACGAAACCATCAAATTTTAGCTAGAAACTGTATTTTTGTCGATTTTTATTGAATTTGAACTATATTTCAACGTTTTTTGATGGTTCTGAGCCACCAAACACACTTAAAGCATGCAGAATCGACTCAGAATAGGAAAAGGAGACGTTTAGGTCAATTTTATGCATTCTGGCGTTCGTAGAACAAGAAAACTGTTAAAATTCTTCAGAAACGTCACTTTTGAAGTGTTTTCTTGTACTTTTAAGCCACTCAGATACCCTACGGGCTCGGAAAGTGCAACGAAACCATCAAATTTTAGCTAGAAACTGTATTTTTGTCGATTTTTATTGAATTTGAACTATATTTCAACGTTTTTTGATGGTTCTGAGCCACCAAACACACTTAAAGCATGCAGAATCGACTCAGAATAGGAAAAGGAGACGTTTAGGTCAATTTTATGCATTCTGGCGTTCGTAGATACAAGAAAACTGTTAAAATTCTTCAGAAACGTCACTTTTGAAGTGTTTTCTTGTACTTTTATTTTTTTTTTTTTTTTTTTTTTTTTTTTTTTTTTTTTTTTTTACAAAATTTAAAATTCCAAAAATCATTTTAAGTTTTTGTTTTTGCACTCAGAACCCTGGGTCGGAAGTGCAATCGAAACATCAAATTTTCTAGAAACGTATTTTGTATCTTTATGAATTTGAACTTTTATTCAACGTTTTTATGGTTTGGCCACCAAACAACTTAAAGCATCAAATCGACCAAATAGAAAAGGAGACGTTTAGGTCAATTTTATGCATTCTGGCGTTCGTAGATACAAGAAAACTGTTAAAATTCTTCAGAAACGTCACTTTTGAAGTGTTTTCTTGTACTTTTAAGCCATCAGATACCTACGGGCTCGGAAAGTGCAACGAAACCATCAAATTTTAGCTAGAAACTGTATTTTTGTCGATTTTTATTGAATTTGAACTATATTTCAACGTTTTTGATGGTTCTGAGCCACCAAACACACTTAAAGCATGCAGAATCGACTCAGAATAGGAAAAGGAGACTTTGGGTCAATTTTATGCATTCTGGCGTTCGTAGATACAAGAAAACTGTTAAAATTCTTCAGAAACGTCACTTTTGAAGTGTTTTCTTGTACTTTTAAGCCACTCAGATACCCTACGGCTCGGAAAGTGCAACGAAACCATCAAATTTTAGCTAGAAACTGTATTTTTGTCGATTTTTATAATTTGAACTATATTTCAACGTTTTTGATGGTTCTGAGCCACCAAACACACTTAAAGCATGCAGAATCGACTCAGAATAGGAAAAGAGACTTTAGGTCATTTTATGCATTCTGGCGTTCGTAGATACAAGAAAACTGTTAAAATTCTTCAGAAACGTCACTTTTGAGTGTTTCTTGTATTTTAAGCCACTCAGATACCCTACGGGCTCGGAAAGTGCAACGAAACCATCAAATTTTAGCTAGAACTGTATTTTTGTCGATTTTTATTGATTTGAACTATATTTCAACGTTTTTTGATGGTTTGAGCCACCAAACACACTTAAAGCATGCAGAATCGACTCAGAATAGGAAAGGAGACGTTTAGGTCAATTTATGCATTCTGGCGTTCGTAGATACAAGAAAACTGTTAAAATTCTTCAGAAACGTCACTTTTGAAGTGTTTTCTTGTACTTTTAAGCCATCAGTACCTACGGGCTCGGAAAGTGCAACGAAACCATCAAATTTTAGCTAGAAACTGTATTTTTGTCGATTTTTATTGAATTTGAACTATATTTCAACGTTTTTTGATGGTTCTGAGCCACCAAACACACTTAAAGCATGCAGAATCGACTCAGAATAGGAAAAGGAGACGTTTAGGTCAATTTTATGCATTCTGGCGTTCGTAGATACAAGAAAACTGTTAAAATTCTCAGAAACGTCACTTTTGAAGTGTTTTCTTGTACTTTTAAGCCACTCAGATACCCTACGGGCTCGGAAAGTGCAACGAAACCATCAAATTTTAGCTAGAAACTGTATTTTTGTCGATTTTTATTGAATTTGAACTATATTTCACGTTTTTTGATGGTTCTGAGCCACCAAACACACTTAAAGCATGCAGAATCGACTCAGAATAGGAAAAGGAGACGTTTAGGTCAATTTTTATGCATTATGGCGTTCGTTAGATACAAGAAAACTGTTAAAATTCTTCAGAAAGTCATTTTGAGTGTTTTCTTGTACTTTTAGCCACTCAGTACTGGGTTCGAAAGTGCAACGAACCATCAATTTGCTAGAAACTGTATTTTTGTCGATTTTTATTGAATTTGAACTATATTTAACGTTTTTTGTGGTTCTGAGCCACCAAACACACTTAAGCATGCAGAATCGACTCAGATAGGTAAGGAGACGTTTGGTCAAATTTTATGATTCTGCGTTCGTAGATCAAGAAACGTTAAAATTCTTCAGAAACGTCACTTTTGAGTGTTTTCTTGTACTTTTAAGCCACTCAGATACCTGAGGGCTCGGAAAGTGACGAAAAAACATTTCAAAAGTGACGTTTTGAAGAATTTTAAAGTTTTTTGATCTACGACGCGAATGCATAAAATGACCTAA
>JAKCWB010000255.1:0-5000 GCA_022388445.1 Zophobas atratus | reverse complement strand
AAATCGACAAAAATACAGTTTCTAGCTAAAATTGATGGTTCGTTGCATTTCCGAGCCCGTAGGGTATCTGAGTGGCTTAAAGTACAAGAAAACACTTCAAAGTGACGTTTCTGAAGAATTTTAACAGTTTTTTGTATCTACGAACGCAGAATGCATAAATTGACCTAACGTTCCTTTCCTATTCTGAGTCGATTCTGCTGCTTTAAGTGTGTTTGTGGTCAGAACATCAAAAAACGTTGAATATAGTTCAAATTCATAAAAATCGACAAAAATACAGTTCTAGCTAAATTGATGGTTTCGTTGCACTTTCCGAGCCGTAGGGTATCTGAGTGGCTTAAAGTACAAGAAAACACTTCAAAGTGAGTTTCTGAAGAATTTTAACAGTTTTCTTGTATTACGAACGCCAGATGATAAAATTGACCTAACGTTCCTTTTCCTATTCTGAGTCGATTCTGCATGCTTTAAGTGTGTTTGGTGGCTCAGAACATCAAAAACGTTGAAATATAGTTCAATCAATAAAAATCGACAAATACAGTTCTAGCTAAAATTTGATGGTTTCGTTGCACTTCGAGCCCGTAGGTATTGAGTGGCTTAAAAGTACAAGAAAACCTTCAAAAGTGACGTTTCTGAAGAATTTTAACAGTTTTCTTGTATCTACGAACGCCAGAATGCATAAAATTGACCTAAACGTCTCCTTTTCCTATTCTGAGTCGATTCTGCATGCTTTAAGTGTGTTTGGTGGCTCAGAACCATCAAAAAAACGTTGAAATATAGTTCAAATTCAATAAAAATCGACAAAAATACAGTTTCTAGCTAAAATTTGATGGTTTCGTTTGCACTTTCCGAGCCCGTAGGGTATCTGAGTGGCTTAAAAGTACAAGAAAACACTTCAAAAGTGACGTTTCTGAAGAATTTTAACAGTTTTCTTGTATCTACGAACGCCAGAATGCATAAAATTGACCTAAACGTCTCCTTTTCCTATTCTGAGTCGATTCTGCATGCTTTAAGTGTGTTTGGTGGCTCGAGACCATCAAAAAACGTTGAAATATAGTTCAAATTCAATAAAAATCGACAAAAATACAGTTTCTAGCTAAAATTTGATGGTTTCGTTGCACTTTCCGAGCCCGTAGGGTATCTGAGTGGCTTAAAAGTACAAGAAAACACTTCAAAAGTGACGTTTCTGAAGAATTTTAACAGTTTTCTTGTATCTACGAACGCCAGAATGCATTAAAATTGACCTAAACGTCTCCTTTTCCTATTCTGAGTCGATTCTGCATGCTTTAAGTGTGTTTGGTGGCTCAGAACCATCAAAAAACGTTGAAATATAGTTCAAATTCAATAAAAATCGACAAAAATACGTTTCTAGCTAAAATTTGATGGTTTCGTTGCACTTTCGAGCCCGTAGGGTATCTGATGGCTTAAAAGTACAAGAAAAACTTCAAAGTGACGTTTCTGAAGAATTTTAACAGTTTTCTTGTATCTACGAACGCCAGAATGCATAAAATTGACCTAAACGTCTCTTTTCCTATTCTGAGTCGATTCTGCATGCTTTAAGTGTGTTTGGTGGCTCAGAACCAAAAAAACGTTGAAATATAGTTCAAATTCAATAAAAATCGACAAAAATACAGTTTCTAGCTAAAATTTGATGGTTTCGTTGCACTTTCCGAGCCCGTAGGGTATCTGATGGCTTAAAAGTACAAAAACACTTCAAAAGTGACGTTTCTGAAGAATTTTAACAGTTTTCTTGTATCTACGAACGCCAGAATGCATAAAATTGACCTAAACGTCTCCTTTTCCTATTCTGAGTCGATTCTGCTGCTTTAAGTGTGTTTGGTGGCTCAGAACATCAAAAAACGTTGAAATATAGTTCAAATTCAATAAAAATCGACAAAAATACAGTTTCTAGCTAAAATTTGATGGTTTCGTTGCACTTTCCGAGCCGTAGGTATCTGAGTGGCTTAAAAGTACAAGAAAACACTTCAAAAGTGACGTTTGAAGAATTTTAACAGTTTTCTTGTATCTACGAACGCCAGAATGCATAAAATTGACCTAAACGTCTCCTTTTCTATTGTCGATTTCTGCTTAGTGTTGGTGGCTGACATCAAACTGAATATGTCAATTCATAAAAATCGACAAAATAAGTTTAGCTAATTGTTCGTTGCCTTCGGCGTAGGGATCGATGCTTAAGTACAAGAAACACTTCAAGTGACGTTCTGAGAATTACGTTCTGTTCACGAGCCAGAATGCATAATGACTAATCTCTTTTTTTTATAACAGAAGATAAATTGACCTAACGTTCTTATTTCAGTATTTTTTCAATCAAAATAAATAGTAAATTCAAAACGACAAATAATTGTAATTGTCTGCCTCCGTTATTGATTAATAAAAATAATGAGTTCAATTATCTTGATAACGCAGATCAAAAATTGATAGTTTTTTATTAAATAGTTTTGAATAGACTTCATTAGACTATTAAAACAAAACTAATTTTGACAGTTTACTGCAAAAAACCTAACTTTTATTATCACTCTTCGTTTTTTTTGATATATAAACAAACAAAAATTAAAAATGTCTCTTTGGCGTTTGATCAGATAGTAGAATTAGTTCGAACGTTATCACTATAATTGAATCTTTGGTTGCTAATTGAAAATAAAAATATAAATAATGATTGTTCATAGTTGTGTTTAAGAACTAATAATAATCGTTAAGATAATTTTTTCGACTAATTATATGTGCTTTAAACTGTTGAAATTGTTAATATAAAAATTAAAAAATCAATAAAATTGTTTTATTTGCTATTTCGGCTTAGTGAATTCAAATATTAAATGAAATTCTGTAAAATTCTGTTAAGCAGAAGCATATTCTAAGTCTCTTTGGTTAAAAACAATTTGTTTTTATTAACGGGAAAACTTGTTCATGCACCCATTTTGTGAAAAAAAAAGGTTTTTTGAATTTTTTTCACAACCCGAAGGTTTGGGGATGATGTAAAAATTTTTATGTATCCGGAAGTGGGACAGGGTACTTTCAGCCCGCCCGAGATCTTTAATAAATAAATTGAATGGGAAAAGGGTCCTAAAAAACTGACCCCGGGGGCCCCCCCTTGAAGTCGTAAAAATTCCTCTGAAAAAAAAACCATAAAAAAAAACATATTTTTTAGTTTCCCAAAAGAAAGAAAAAAAAAATTCGACCTTTGGAGTACACCCCATTTTAAAAAAAGTTTAGTCAAAGAATACTTGAAAAAATTTTAAAAAAAAACCCCCCTTTGTTTAAAAAAAAGGGGAAAAATAAATCAGTCTAAAAACCCCGGATCTTTGAACGGGAGATATTTTGGGTTAAGGGCGCACAAATTAGTATTATAAACCACCGGGAAAAAAAACCATGTTGATTTTTTTTAAAAAAAATTTTTTAAACTTGAAAAAAAAAATTTTGTTTGTAAAAACAAATTCAAACATTTTTGAAAAGTTTTTTTTTAAGGCTTTTTGGACAAAAATTTTTTCAATACAATCTTATCGCCTTTTTTTGAATTGGGAACCACTTTAGCTTTTTTTCCAAACGGGAAAAAGGGAAGCCCCGCATAAAAAAAAAAAATTTTAAAAATTTTTAAGCAAGACTTCAGCCATTCTTTGATGTAATCCCGGTTTTTGGGGGGGGCCCAAAAGCCGTTTATTTTTTTTGTTTGATGATAGTTTAAATAACACTTTTAAAAAAACCGGGAAATAAGTGACACAAGCGCAAATTTTTTAAAAAATTACTGTTGGCGATTTTTTCCACCCAAAAAGAATGGGGATTGAAAACTGTTTTAAAACATTTCGGAAAATGCTTTTGCACTTTTTCGCCGGCCCTGAAAAATTTTAAAAATCTTACAGCTCAATTGGGGGAAAAATTGTACCATTTTTTTTAAAATTTAATAAAAAAAAAAATTTTTATTGGGATACGGGAAATTTTTGGTTTTTAAACCCTTTCGCTACATATTCTTTAAAAGTCTTCCCAAATTTTTCCCCTTTGAATCTTTACCAGTTTTCTAAATTTATAATCCTCCTTTTTTACGATATTTTTTTTTTTTTTTCCAGAATTTTTTTTTTTAAATTTTTTTTTTGTTTATGAGCTCAAAGGGAAAAACCCCAGGGGGTTTATTTGGGGCCTTTTGGGGTTTTTTTCTTATATCATGAAGAAAAAAAATTTTAAATTTTTTTCCCAAAAACTCCTGCACGCAAAATTACATCACTGCAGTTTTTAAAAAGATGACCAACAATAGAAAAAATGCCGTCATTAACAACGAAATTTGTCAATTTTACAAAAATTTCAAGCAAAAAAAATTTTAAAATCCCCCCTTTTTTATAAAACTCTTTTTCCCCGAATGGGTTTTTTAAAACCCGAAAAAAGAAGAGAGGGAGTTTGGATTTTCAGAAAAAGGTTTATCAGTTTTTTGAACTTCAAAAAGCATATTAAAAAAACCCAAAAAAGCACCCCCCTAAAAAATTTAAAAAAACCCTATTGTTTTGAAAAAAGCTAAAAGGGGATCCATGAAAAAAAAAGGGGGCAGTTTTTCCCAAAAAATTTTTTTTTTTATTAAAAATGGAAACTGTATTCAGGTATGTTGAAGTCCCGATCAAAATAATATTAAAATTTGAACACAAATTTTAAGGGGAAAAAATGGAAATCGCCCAAAAATCAAAAACCCTTTTTCTGTTAGTTTTTTGGAAAAAAATTTTAATATGGCAAAAAATATAAGGATTAATGGACCCAAAATTTTTTTCCAAAATAATCAAAATTTTTCCCAAAAAAAGTCGAAAAAGGGTTTTTTGCAAATTAATTGACTTCGAAATTTAAAACAGTTTTTAAAAACCTAACAACATCCGCCTTAACTTGCCAGACATATCAAAATTTTGTTTTTTCTAAATCCCAAAAAATCAGGAGGAAATAGCCCCCCGCTAGTAAAATCCGGTCTTAGCCAGGTTTCAGGATGCAAAACATCAAAATTGCAAAAAAACAGAGCATAT
>JAKCWB010000254.1:0-12500 GCA_022388445.1 Zophobas atratus | reverse complement strand
AACTCTTCCCCCCCCCTTTATTCTTTTATTTAAATTACTCTATTCCTCCTAAAAAATCTATGTTCCAATTAACTTCCCATTTTTAATTCAATCACCTTATATTAAAACTGTTTAACTAAATAATACCTATTTTTACTAATATCTACATTATAAATTATCTCCATAATATACCTAACACTTTCCCACTAACCTTAAACTATTCAAACATATTAAAAACTATCATATTTTAATACACCCTCATCCTCATCTACCATAATATACTTAATAAAATACAAACCATTACCTTACTAAATATTCATATACAACATCACTTATCCTAAATTTATATCAATAAAACTCTTACTACACCAAACAAAAAAATAAAAACTACTTCTTATATTCTTTAATCATAACTTAAAAAATCATCCTTAAAACAATCCTTTAATAAATTTAATTACATTATAAAAACAATTAAAACAATTATTTCATTCTTAACTTTACTATTCATATATATCCCTCTAAATAAAAAATTCATCAATAACAATTTTATTCCTATTATTTAAAATAAATCTTATTTCTTCAATTAACAAAAAATAAAAAACTAATTCAAACAAACTAAATAACATTCTACCCCCTTTCTATTAACTATATTATTCTTCACACTCTTTCTACCAATTACTTACACTATTTACTATCTATACAACTTCATATTATACATCTCTCCTTCATCATCTATTTAACTAATCATAATTATTCAACTTCTTTATATCCTATTTCTCATTCCCTTTTTACAATTAAAAACAATTTACATCTTACTTTTTAATATCTTTTAAAATTTCCATCTTTTAAACATTATTTTTTAAAAAATAAAAATCTAATTTTAATTCATGTATACTTCTCTTATACCACACACATTTCTCTCACTTACTTCAAAACATTTATAAAATAATCTTTCAATTCATCAATAATATTTAAAACTCATTTTTCTTATAACTTAATCACCCTTACAATTTAACCCCCAACACCAAACAATAAACAATAACAAACAACAACAAATCACAAACATCCATTATCTATCCCACATCCAATATACTTTAATTCTAAAAATTAATAAGTTACAAATTCACATTCAACTTAACATTAAAACCTTCTATATAACAACTATTACCACCATTAAAAAACCCAAAAATTCTCTAAATAAAAAACAATCACAAAATCTAAAACAATTTCATCCTAAATATATCCCAATCACAATACATAAAATAACTTACCAACTCCCTACATACACCCCTTCAATACCCAATACTCACATAAAAACAAAATAAAAATCCAAAATACATTCCAACAAATAACCTCCAAATCAAAAACCAACACAAAACCATTAACAAACATAAAATAATCTACCCACTTACATATCTCTTTTAAAACCCACTATAAAACATCTAAACTACCTAAAATCATAAAAACACCCCAAATAAAACACATCAACATACCTAACAAAATAAATATTAAAAATCTATCATTAAATATTATATCCACCCCCCTAACCTATTCATTATCCAACACCACCTCAAAAAAAAAAACACAAATAATACAATATATATTCATTAAAAACATACCTCCATATAACACCCTCCAAAAAATCAAACCCAATTCAACAAATTCACCACTCCACATCAAATATAATACAACCAAACAAAACTAAAATAAACCACCCCCCCCAAAAAAACCCAAACAAACACCAAACTATCCAAATAACAACTAAAACAACACAACAACAAAACAAACACATACCTAATTAAATTTATCACAACATAACCCTTCCTATCACAATAATCCCTTCCCATTAAACAATTCCTTTTTCCAAATTTAAAAAATAAAATAACATACCCATACCAACTAACAAATACTAATAAACCCATCTCTTATATACACAATCTCCTCCCCTTAAATTCTCACAAAAATAAAATTAACCTCAACCCCATATTTATTTTTTATCCCAATTAAACTTCTTCATCCCATTAATTATTCAAACCCCCACCTAATACCATAAATCCAAATATAAACCCAAATTATAAACCACACCCCACCAAACTCTTAATATATAACCCCCCTATCATAAATTAAAAAACCCACACACAAAAATCACACTACTAATCTATCCACCACCCACCATATCCAAAAATCTACAATAAACTCCCACCTAATTACACACTAATCAAACATACATACCAAATTAATTTTCTACAACTCCAAAAAACAAAATAAAACACCATCTACAAACCCCCATACAAAATAAATTATATTAAACTACCAAAAAAACCAAAAAAAATCCCAAAACACTCACACATCAATCACTTCCACTTCCAATATACTTAAATTCTATCAACAACCTAACAAGCAAAAACAATAACTATAATTATATTTATTAACACACAATAATATTCCTTTAACAATCTTCAATTTCTAAAATCTTTCAATCTTTTAATTATTTTACAAATAATTTCTAATTATATACCATCCAATTTAAACAAAAAAACATAAAAACATCTACCTAATAAAAAACACAATAACACTACCCCTAAAATACAACATCCACCACACATCCTAATCACAATCAACTCTAAATTAATTCCACAATTTTAAAAAAAACCATCAATAAATCCATCAATATAAACTAATAACATCTCCCCCCTACCCCTCACATAACAAAAATAACAAAACTACACATAACCCAAAAAACTCACATCCTCCATCAAATCAAAAAACATACACCTATACCTTTAATATCAAAACAACCCAACAACATCACATATAAACTCAAACAACACCAACCAAATACAAAACACTAAATCCTCAAAAATCCTCCACAACCCATTCTTATCCCCAAACACATATAACATTAACCCCCCCCCCCTACACAAATTAAATAATAAATTCCACTTTAACAATCATCACATTCAACCAACATTCCTCTAAAACCCCCAAAATTCATACTCAAAAAACCAATAAATAAAAAACTCATCCCTCTAACACAAATTTCAATATATCAAAATATACTCAATCCTACCAATTCTTATTACCCATAAATCACATTCCCCCAAACAATCCTCACAAACAAAAACCAATACATAAAAACCATTTTACTTAATATATAATATTCTATACTAAAATCAAAAAAATAAACTCCTAAAAAAAATCACAAACCAATTAATTCTCTAATCTCACACTACCAACTCTTCCATAATACCCATCTAACAAAAAACAAACATAAAATAACTTTAACAATCTTAACTAAATACATCAATTTATATTTACATTCTCAAAAACAAATATAAATTCCAACAAAACCCAATAACAAATAATAATTCCTTACCAAATATTTATTTTTTATAATTATCAAATAAACAATAATAATTCACCATTTACCTTAAATCTTTCCCCAAAATCTCAACTTTATCAAATACCATAACCAAAACCTAAAAACCAAACTTAATCCCACCTATATCAAACAAATCAATTCTAGAAACAACCATACTTTAACAAACAATAAATTAAACAAAACTATAATACACAATACCTAATCTATAACTATTATCCCCACTCACCCCCTATCCCTTTCACCTTCAATCTTCTTTACTTATCAACCAACAAATCCCTAATAATATACCACACCAAAATAATATACAAACCTTTATAATATCTATCATCCATACATAATAATAAATCCCACTCATACACACAAAATAAACCCACAACCCACCCAAAACACCCAACAAATCCCAAAAAAACCATAACTAAATAAAACATCTCACCCAACACAATACAAATAAAACAAACAAAACTTAAATAAACCTAAATACACACCCCACACACTAAATAAAAAAAAATCTAAACAAACACCAAATAAAACTAAACCACTAACAACACAAAAACCAAATATCCCCTAACTCACCAAACCTAAAATTCCTTACCACTTTATAATTCACATTATAACACAAACTAACATTTTTAAAATTTCTACCAAACATTCCCCCCCAACTAAAAACCCAACCAAATTATCCAAATCCAACTTAACTACAAATCAAAAAATCCAAAAATAAAAATAACCCAAACTCCAAACATAATTAAATAATCTAAACACTAACTCCAATAATTAATCTCTCAAATCAACTATTATTAATAAACATCATTCACACCCAAATCTAAAAAACCTCTTAATCCATAAACAAAAAAACTCCCACCCTAACTAACCATATATAAAAAACTAAAAAACAACACCCCACACTCCAAACACAACACAACCCTCACCCCCCCCCCCCAAATATCCATTCATCAACCATATACTACCTACTTAAAACCAAAAATAAAAAAATCCTATATACCTACAAATACTACCCACAAAATATCCTTATAACACCCTTTTATTTTTTATTCCTATAATACACCCCACCAACTAACAATCCATCACACCAACCTCTAAATTAAAATTAAACATCACACACCAAAAACCAAACTAAACTAATAATCTTTCACAAACTCATCACTTACATAAAACAATAATATAAAACCTTACACAAACTCCCACTAACAACCCATATAAAAACACAACCACAACACCCAACACACTCCACCCAAAAACACAACCCAACCAAAAACAACAACCACACCAACCACCCAAAACACCCAACACCCCACTCCCATCCCAACACCCCCCCAAAACCCCACCACAAATCAAAAACAATACCCAAATTCCCTTAAAACAACACATAAACCCCACTAATCAAAAACTAATACCTATCTAAATAAAATTAAACAATCAAACCATACAATTCAAAAACTCAAAACACATCCTCCCTTAACCCACAACCCACCAAATAATAAACCCATCCCTACCCTACCCACCCTCCCTTAAACCTCCAAAACAATCAAACCCACAACAACCAACCCACATACCATACAACAACAATTACACAAACTATCCTCAAACCCACTCATAAAACCTCACTAACTAATCATCAACACCTCAAACAAAACAACCAACATATTAAACAATCAAACTAAAATCAACCTACAACACAATCAAATTCCACACAACACCCTCAATTTAATTTCCTCAAAACACCCTATATAAAACCCATCAATAACCTACACCTTAAACCAACAAACCACTCCCAACTCCCAATAAACAACACTCCCCACAACCCCTTCCAAAACCCACACGCATCCCAAACAACCCCATATACTATCATAACACACTATCTTACCAACCTTATTAACAACAAAATCCTCTCACCACCACATATTTTACACAACTATAAAACCCCCATCCCCCACAAAATCCATAATCAATAAAAACATCAAACTCATAATTAACTAAATAAATACATATACAACAAACTAATAAAACAATACACAAATCCAAATAACAACTACCCATCTTCTACTCATACTCCATTACACTTCCCTACCACCCTCAACACAAAACAATCAACACTTTAATCCAATACAACAATATTCCCCAACCTTCATTCAAACAATATTATCAAACCTCAAAATCAACATCAACCCCATCACCTCCCTCCAAAAAACCCTCCTTCTAACCTAATTCCCCTCACTTAATTCCTTACACACTTCCCCCCTATCAAATCCATCACATATTCACTCTCTTTAAACTTCCAAACCCCCCTCAAAACACCTCCCCATAACAAAATCTACATAAAAAAACTCAAACTTATCCACTACCCCCTTCTTACACCCCTAACAATCTCAATCACCTCCAAACTACCCACCCAAACAACTACCCATATAAACTCTACACAACTAACACCATAACATTCTCATAAATTCTCAATTCATCTATTACAAAAATCCCACACACATATAAACACTATCCCCACAAAATCCCAAATCAACACTTAACCCAAAACCATTTAAAACAATATTTAAAAAACCTCAATTACAATTAACACCTACTCGTAAAAATTATCAAATAACCCATAAAAACCTCAAAACAACAAATACAACTACAATAACAACAACAATTTCTCATCAACATACCCAACTCATTCAATCACTAAACCTCACTAATACATTAAACTACTAAATCAAACAATAAACTATCCCCCAATACAAAACAACATAAATAAAAAACAAAATAACTAACAACTTAAACAAATACCCACAAAATCAACTTACATATCCTATTCCAAATAACCAACACCAACAATTAAAAAATATTCCAAAAACCTCCTCCCATCCACCAAACCAAAACACCCCCCAAAACACTCAAAATACCTTCAATCATAATATCAATACAAAAATAACCCAATAATAACACAATATACACCAAACAACCCACACAAAAATAACCACAATATATAAATAAATTCATCTTCTTTTCACCCTTCTACATCACAATCCAAACCAACTAAACCATACCCCCTCCCAACACACCCTCAACCTCTTTTCTCATATAACCCCAAAACTAACAACCAAACCACCAAAAACTCCACAAAAACCACACTAAACTCACAAATCCTAAAATATCATTCAAAAACACCACCCACCCCAAATACAAAAAAATAACTATATCATCTTTCCACCTCCCCCCAAACATCTTACAACCAAAACTCACAAAACTAACAAAACTATATAAACCATCCAACCAAACATAACATCTACAAATACATACAACACAAACAAATCCAAACCAACAACACCAAATCCCCACCATTAAAAACATCATAATTACAAAATACATAAAACAATCAAAATATCCCATCACACATAAACATACAAACCAACTTCAAAAAACATACACATTCAAAATTCATAAAATATCCATACATTCATTCAAAAATATCATTACTAACTTAAAAAATACCAAATAATCACACATATCTCCAACCAACTACAAACCAATCCAACCCCCAACAACACCCCACACACCTTAAATCAATAACATTTTACTCTACACAACCCATACAAACCCACCCACCAAAATAAATATTAACATAATTCCATAAAAACATATACCACCATCCAATCTAAACAATCAAAAAATACCTAAAACTACACAATACTACTCTACACCACACACTCAAACAACTACTCACAATCACTATCCCAAAATCCACCCATATAACCCCTCAAAAATATTAAAACTTAAAAACACAACCTATCCCAACAAAAACCCACTAATAATCAAAAAACAAACACTCCACAAAATAACAAAATAACCCCCTCCAAAAATCAACCCCCAAAAAACAATCCAATCTTCTACCCTTCACAAACCAACCACCACAATTAAAACATATAACCAACAAATCAAATTTACACTCCAAAAATATAACCATTTCTACTATAAACATACCCCCCCTATTCAATAAATCAAAACATACCCATACCACAACAAATCATAACTACCTATCACACCAAAAAATAACAATCCTCTTTCAATACCAAACAAAAAAACTCATCTTCCATCCATCAATCCAACTACCATTTATACATACATTATAAATATAACTTCAACTACAAATACAAAACTAACACACCCAATACACAATTAACATTTAAAAAACACCAAAAAACTCACCACTTCCCTTAAACCCACAACAACCATATATACCAATTCTCTAAACCCACAAAAACTCCCAACACTCCAACCCAAAACCTATACTCAAATTCTCTCCAACCCTTACTAACATCAACAACATCAAATCACAATCATCACCCAAAATTACACACAATACCCTACCAAACACATTTAATAAAAAACACTTTTTACCCTTTAATTTAATTTTTTCTCATAATTTCTTTTTTATTTTTTTAAATATCCAAACAAATTTTTATTATTCATCTAAAAAAAAAAACAAAAAAAATATTAACTTTATTTTAATAATTCAATCATTTATATAATTTCTTTTCCTTTAACTACTCTTCTATCCAACCTATTTTAAAAACATTTATTACTACCCCTTTTTTTCCTATTATAAATATTATTATTCTCCCCCTACTTATTATTTTTCAAACCTTTTTTTTCAATTTCAATTAAATTTTTTTACCTCCACAATTTTCACCCCCCTTCAAATTTTTCAAACCCAAAACCCCCCCAAAAATAATATTTCTTTTTCCCTTATTAAATTTCCCCCTTTTTATCTTTTCTACCATATTTTCATACAATTTTTTTATCCCATTTTCCACCAAAAAAATTTTCCCCCTTTTTAAATTTAAAATAATTCAATTATTTTTCTTTTCTTTTTTCCAACCACACATTAAAACCCCCCATTTTTTTTAACATTTTTTTCCACCCCTTTTTCAAAATTTTTTTTTTCAATAAAAAAATTTCCCCAATTTAAAAAAAAAACCACCCCCCCAACAACAACCCACACACCACCCACCACAACCACCCCACCCAAACAACCCCACACCACATTACCAACCCACACCAACCCACCCACACAACCAACCCACACCCAAAATCACCACCCCAACACCCCACCCAACCACACAAACCCACAACCCCACAACACACCCTCCACAAAACACACAACACACCACCACCACACACAACCCCCAACAAACCCCACAACACCCCAACAACACCCCCAACCCACCCCCCACAACAAACCCACAAACACCACCACCACAAAAACCACAACACACCACACCCAACCAACAACACCCACCAACCACCACCAACCCCAAACCCCCACACCAAAAACCACAACACCACAACACAACCCCAACACACACACCCCCCCAACCACCAACCCACCCACAACACCCAACCCAACCCCACAAACCAACCCCAACCCCCCCACCCCCCACCACCACCCCAACCCCAACCAACCCCCCCAAACCCACACACACCCCCACCATCCACCCCACACCCAATACCCACCACACAACCCAAACCCACCCAACCACCCACACCAACCCAACCACCCACCCACACCCCACCAACACACCCACCCAAACACACCCAACCCACCACACCACACACCCCCACCAACACACCCAACCCCCCCCCCCACACCCACACCAAACACCAACCACAACCACCAACACCCCACACCACCCAAACCCCACCCAACACCAAACACCAACCAACCAAACCCCCACAACCCAACACCCCACACCACAACACACCCAACAACCCACCACAACCACCACCCCCAAACCCCCAACCCACCCACAACACCCACCACCAACAACCAACACACCCAACCACCCACCACCCACCAACCCCCAACCACCACCACACCCCCAAACCAACCAACCCACCCACCACCCACCAAACCCCCCCCACAACCACCCCACCACCCAACACCACCAAACCCCCACCACAACAACCACCCACCCACCCAACACCCCAACACACCCCCCACCACAACACCCACCACCACACCCACCCACAACCAACAACCCAACCCAACCACCCCACAACACCACCACCAACCAACACAAACCCACCAACACCCCCCACCCAACCACAACACCCACCCCACACCCCCACCCCACACCCCCACAAACCACCAACCAAACCACACCCCCCACCCCCACCACACCACCAACCACAACACCCACCCACCCACCCAACCCCACAACAACCCACCACAACCACCACACCCACACCCACCCCAACACACCCCCCACACCAACCCACCCACCAACCCCCACACCCACCAACACCCAACCCAACACACACCCACACCCAAACCACAACCAAACCCCAAACCCCACACCAAAACCCACCCCAACCCACACCCCCAACCCCCACCCACCCACACCCACACCAACCCCAACACAAACAACCCACACCCCACACCCCCCAACACCAACCACCCAACCCACCACACCCAACCACAACCAACACCAACCACCCCCACACCCCACACACCACCACCCCAACCACCACCCACCAACCCCCACACCACAACACCCCCCACAACCACCACCACACCCACAACCCCCACCCACAACACCAACAACCAAAACCACCCCACCACACAACACCACCCAACACACCAACCAACCACCCACACACACCAAACCCCACCACCCACACACACCACAACCAACCACACCCAACAACCCACCCCACCACCCCAACCCACCAAACCCAACCCCAAACCCAACACCACCACACCCCACCCACAACACCACCACACCACCCCCCACCCCCCAACACCCCCCACCACAACACCCACCCCCCACCACACCAAACCCCACCAACCACACACCAACACCACCCCCACCCCAACCACACCCACCCAACAACCACCCCCACACCCCAACCCCCCAAACCCACCCACCAACCCCCACCCCACAACACAACCCAACCCACACCCAACCCCACCAACCCCACCAAACACCCCACACCCCACCCCAACACCCACCCCCACCAACCCAAAACCCCAAACCCCAAACCCACCACACCCCACACACACCCCACCCCACCCACCCACACCCCAACCACCACCAACACCAAACACACCCCACCCCCCCACCCAACCCACCAACCCAACCCCACACCCACCCCCCACCAACACACAACCACCCAACACACCCCCCAACACAACCCACCCAACCCACACCCCACACAAACCCCCCAACCCCACACCACACCCCCACCAACACCCAAACCCACAACCCCACCCAACAACAAACCACCCCCAAACCAAACCCACCCCCCACCACCCCCCACCCCCCCACACCACCCACCCCACACCCACCCCACACCCACACACACCCAAAACCCAAACCCCCCCAACCACCAAAACAACCACCCAACCCCCCACAACAACACCCCACCAAAAACCCACCCCCCCACCACACCCACCACACCCACCACCCCAAAACCCCCACCAACCCCAAAAACAACAAACCCCAAACCACAACCCAACACCCCACCACCCACACAACCAAACACCCCCACCCACCACCCACACCCACCCCCCAACAACCCCCCACAACCCCCCACAAACCCCCAACAACCACCACACCCCCAAACCACCACACCACCACCACCCCCCCCACCCACCCAACCACCACCCACCCCCCCACCACACACCCCCACAACCCCAACCCCCCACACCCCACACCCCCACCCCACCCCCCCACCAACAACAACCCCACCCCCCACCCACCCCAACCACACACCCACCAACCCCCACACCCCCACCCACCACCCCACCCCACCCCCACCACCCACCCCACAACCCCCCACCCACCCCACCACCACCACCACCCCAACCACACCACACCCCACCCACCCCACCACCCACAAACCCCCACCCACCCCCAACACCCCCACCCAAACCAACCCCCCCCAACCACACCACACCCAACCACCCCAAACCCCCCAACCAACCACCCCCACCACCACCCACCCCAACACCCACAACCCCCACCACCACCCCACCCCCAACCACCCCACACCCAACCCAAACCACCACACCCCCCCCCCCACCCCACCCCACCCACCCACCCCAACCACCCACACCCCACCCACCCCACACCACACACCCACCCAACACCCCACCCAACCCCACAACCCACCCCCCCCACCCCCCCCCCACCCCCAACCACCACCCACACCACACCCCCCACCCCAACCAACCACCACCCCACCCCCCCCCAAACACACCACCCCCACACAACCCACACCCACCCACCCCCAACACCCCACCCCCACCCCCCCCACCCCCCCCCCCCCCCACCCACCACCCCCCCCACCACCCACCAACACCACCCACACACACCAACAACCACACACAACCACCACCACCCACCCCACCAACCCCCCCCAACCCAACACCACCCCCACCCCACCCCCCCCCCCCACCAACCACCCACACCACCCCCACACACCACCCACCCCCACCCCCACCCCCCCCACACCCCCCCACCCAACACCCCCCCCACCCACACCCCACACACCCACCCACACACACACCCACACCCCACCACACCAAAACCCCCACCCACCCCACCCACACCAACCCACAACCACACAACCCACCCCCCCACCCCACCCACCCACACCCCCCCCCCCCACCACCCCCCCCCACCCCCCCACCCCCCCCCCCCAACCACCCCCCAACCCCCCCCCCCCCCCACCCACAACCCACCAACCCCCCCCACCACACCCCCCCAACACCCCCCCACCCCCCACCCACCCACCCAACACCCCCCACCCACCCCCCCCACCCCACACCCCCCCCACACCCCCCCCACCCCCCACACCCACCCACCCACCCCCACCCCCCCCCCCCACCCCCACACCCAACACACCCCAACAACACCCACCCCCCCCCACACCCACCCCACCCCACCCACCCCACACCCCCCCCCCCACCCACCCAACCACCCCCACCCACCCCCACCCACCCCCAACCCCACACCCCCACAAACACACCACCACACCCACAACCAAACACCACCCCCCACCCCACCCCACACCACCCCCACAACCCCCCACACCACCCCCCCACCCCCCCACCCCACCACAC
>JAKCWB010000253.1:0-16538 GCA_022388445.1 Zophobas atratus | reverse complement strand
TACCTTAAAAAATTTTAAATTGGGAAAATACTTCCTCTTTTAAAATAAAAAAAAAATTTTTACATTTTGTTTTAGTTTAGCAAAACAAATTATAAAATATATTATAACGCCAAAGTTTCTTTTCCCTCACTTTAAATTTATTTTATTTGACGTAAATTATCTTTCTCAACATTTTAATACCCTAATTCAATCTTTTTAAAATTTCTGGGTTTTTTCATCATAAAAACAGTAATTTTAAAAAAAGCATAATAAACTACTTTATTTTTCATTGTCAGAAAAACTAAATATGTGTTTTGTGGGGTACCGCTTATACTAAGTCATCCATATTAAAAAGTTCGCGCGATTTTAAAAAATTTTCTTTTCAAGGTAAACAAACTACCCCCCAAAAGGGGCACCCTCAAAACATCTTTCAGACATTCTCAAATCCCCAGCTTGATCCCCCCTTTGTAAGGAACAATATTTTTTTCTTTTAAAGACATCAATTCTGAAATAAAAATTTTTTCCCATTCTGACCCTGTTTAATTTTAATTTGTTAAAATTCGGGATTAGGTCTAATAATATCCTTTAACTACCTACACCTAAAACCCAAATTTTGATGTTTTTCCCCTATCCCTATTTTTCGAATAGTAAATATTGTGCCCCTAAAATTGATGTTTTTTTGAAATTTTGATTTTTAAAAAAATTTAAATTTCGGTTATTACTGTTCCTAAATGGGCTTGTCATAGACTGAATTTTTTTATTATTTTTTTTTGTTTTTGTTTTTTTATTTTTTTTTTTTTTTTTATTTTATTTTTTTTTTTTTCCTTTTTTTTTTCCCTGTCTTATTTATTAAATTTTTTAGTTATACGTATTATACATTGAGTTATCTAATTACTAATTTACTTCTTTTAAATCTAATTTTCGTTTAAATATCCCTTTTTTTAAGTAATTAAATAATTTGTATTCTTAAATTGGGGTAAAACCCCCGTTGGATGCAAAAAACCCTTTATTTATTTATTTATTTGTTGTTTGGGGGGCCAAACCCTCAAAAAACGTTGAAATATTTCAAATTCAATAAAAATCACAAAAATACAGTTTCTCTAAAAATTTTTATGGTTTCGTTGCACTTTTCCCCACCCTAGGATCTGAGGGCTTTAAAAAACAAGAAAACCTTTAAAAGTGACGTTTTTTAGAATTTTAAAGTTTTTTTATCACAACCCAGAAGCATAAAATTGACCTAAACGTTTCCTTTTTCCTATTCTGAGTCGATCTGCTGCTTAAGGTGTTTGGTGGGCCCGAACCCCCAAAAAATTTTAATATGTTCAAATTTAAAAAAACGCAAAAATACAGTTTCTATAAAAATTTGTGGGTTTTTTTGCACTTTTTTCCGAGCCCCTATATCTGGTGGCTTAAAGTACAAGAAAACATTCAAAAGTACGTTTTTTAAGAATTTTAACAGTTTTCTTTTATCACGAACGCCCGAAAAGCAAAAATAAACCCAAAAGTCTCCTTTCCTATTCTGATAAATTCGCATGCTTTTAATGTGTTTGGTGGGGCCCGAACCATAAAAAAAAGTTTAAAAAAATATTTTAAATTCAATAAAAATCGACAAAAAAAACAGTTTCTAGCTAAAAATTTGATGGTTTTTGTTTCACTTTTTCCCACCCCGTTGGGTATCAGGGGGCTTAAAAAAACAAGAAAACACTTCAAAAAATGACGTTTCTAGAAATTTTTAAAAGTTTTTTTGTATTTCGAACGCCAGAATGATAAAATTGACCTAAAGTCTCCTTTTTCCAATCGAGTCGATTTTGCTGCTTTAAATGTTTTGGGGGTCAGAACCATCAAAAAAAAAGTTGAAAAAATGTTAAAATTCAATAAAAATCACAAAAAACGTTTCCCAGCTAAATTTTATGGGGTTTTTTGCACTTTCCGAGCCCGTAGGGTTCTGAGTGCTTAAAAAATAAAAGAAAACACTTAAAAAATGACCTTTTTTTAAAAAATTTTTTTAAAGTTTTCTTGTATTACAACCCCCCAGAAGGCTTTAAAATTGACCTAAACGCTCCTTTTCTTTTTCTAGTGGGGTTTTCCCAGTTTTAAAGGGTGTTTTTGGGGTCAAAACCCAAAAAAAAAATTAAAATTTATTTTTAAAATTTTAATTTAAAAACAAAAAATTTTTCAGTTTTTTACCCAAAAAATTTTATTTTTTCGTTAATTCCCCCGGGGCCCCGTAGGGTTCTGAGGGGGTTAAAAAATAAAAGAAAACCTTCAAAAGTGAGGGTTTCTGAAAAATTTTAAAAAAATTTTTTTGTTTTTAGAACCCCCAAAAACAAAAAATTTTAACCTAAAGCCCCTTTTTTCCCCACTAAAAGTCGTTTCTCAGGGTTTAAAAATGTTTTGGGGGTTAAAACCATCAAAAAAACTTGAAATATTTTTAAATTCAATAAAAACGACAAAAAAACAGTTTCTAGCAAAATTTTAGGGTTTTTGGTTTTTAAATTTCCGACCCGTGGGGTTTTAGGGGGTTTAAAAGTACAAGAAAAACACTTCAAAAGTGACCCCCCAAAGAATTTTTTTAAATTTTCTTGTATTACAACGCCCAAAAGAATAAAAATTTGCCCCTAAAGTCCCCTTTTTCCCTATTTGGTCGATTCTGCAGCTTTAAGTTTTTTGGGGGGTCAAACCATCAAAAAAAATTTGAAATTTAGTTAAATTAAAAAAAAAATCAAAAAAAACATTTCTACAAAAAATTTGAGGGGTTTTGGGGTTTCCCACCCACCCCTAGGTATCTGGTGGCTTTTTTAAAAGTACAAAAAAAACACTTAAAAAAAGGATTTTTGAAAAATTTTAACATTTTTTTGTACACAAACGCCAGAAGCAAAATTGACCAAAAAGTCTCCTTTTCCTTTCGATCGATTTTGCATGCTTTAAGTGTGTTTGGTGGCTCGAACCTAAAAAAATTGAAATATAGTTAAAATTTTTTTTAAAAAACCCCCAAAAATACATTTTTTTTACTAAAATTTGATGGTTTTTACTTTCCGACCCGTGGGGTTTTTAGGGTTTAAAAAGTACAAGAAAACAAAAAAAAGTGAGTTTCTAAAAATTTTTTTAACAGTTTTCTTGTATTACAAAACCCCCAGAATGCTAAAATTGCCCTTTAAACGCCCCCTTTTTTCCCTATTTGATAACCATCTTTAATTTGTTTGGTGGCCGAACCAAAAAAAACGTTGAAAAAATTTTCAAATTTCAAAAAAAATCGAAAAAAAATACGTTTCAAAAAAAATTTTGGGGGGGTTTTTTCGTTGCCTTTCCGAGCCCTTTGGGTTCTGAGTGGTTTAAAAAAAGTACAAAAAAAAACACTTCAAAAGTGAGTTTCTGAAAAATTTTAACGTTTTTTGTATCACGAACCCAGAAGCATAAAAAAAAACCCTAAACGCCCCCTTTTTCCCTATTTGAGTCTTTCGCATGCTTTAATGTTTTTGGTGGCTAAAACCCATAAAAAAAACGTGAAATATAGTTCAAATTTTCAAAAAAATCAAAAAAATACGTTTTAGTAAAATTTGAGGGTTTTCTTTTCATTTTTCCGACCCCTTTAGGGTACGAGGGGTTTTTAAAAGTACAAAAAAACATTTAAAAAGTACTTTTCTGAAAATTTTAATTTTTTTTCTTGTATCTAAAAAGCCAGAAAAAAAAAAATTTTGCCCTAAACGTTTTTTTTTCCCTTTTTTCTTCTTTTCGCTTTTTTTTTAAGGTTTTTGGGTGGCTCAAAACCATAAAAAAACGTTGAAAAAAAAAATTTCAAATTCAAAAAAATCGACAAAAATACAGTTTTTTGCTAAATTTGATGGTTTTTTGCATTTTCCCGGCCTTTTGGGTTTTGGGGTTTTTTTAAATAAAAAAAAAACCTTCAAAAGTGACTTTTCTAAAAAATTTTTTAAACGGGTTTTTTTTTTTTCTACAAACCCCCCAAAGAAAAAAAATTTTGGACCAAAAACCCCCCTTTTTTTCCTATTCATCGTTCTGCATGTTTTAAGTTGTTTGGTGGCTCGGAACCTCAAAAAACGAAAAATTTATAAAAAAATTAAAAAAAAAAACGACAAAAATACATTTTCCCCAGCAAAAAATTTAAAGGTTTTTCGTTGCATTTTCCCCGAGCCCAGGGATCGGAGTGGTTTAAAAGTACAAGAAAACATTTCCCAAAATGACTTTTTTCTGAAAATTTTAATTTTTTTTCTTTATTAGAACGCCAAATGCTTAAAATTGAAAAAAAAACTTTCCCCTTTTTTTCCCTTATTCGGGAGTCGATTTGCTGCTTTAAGTTTTTTTTGGGGGCTCAGAAACCATCAAAAAACGTTGAATAAATTTAAAAATTTTTCAAAAAAAATCGAAAAAAAATACAGTTTCTAGAAAAAAAATTTTGGGGGGGTTTTTTCGTTGCCTTTCCCCCCCCTTTGGGTATTGGGGGTTTTAAAAAGTACAAGAAAACAAAAAAAAGTGATTTTCTGAAAAATTTTTTAAAAGTTTTTTTGTTTTTACGAACCCCCCAAAATCATAAAATTGACCTAAACCCCTTTTTTTTTCCTTGGTCGATTTGCATGTTTTAAGTTGTTTGGGGCTCAAAACCATCAAAAAACTTGAAATTATTTCAAATTCAAAAAAAAAAATCAAAAAAATTTACATTTTCTAGCAAAAAATTTGAGGGTTTCTTGATTTTTCCCCCCCCGTAGGGTACTGATTTGGTTTTTAAAATTAAAAAGAAAACATTTCAAAGTGCCCGTTTTAAAAAAATTTTAACTTTTTTTTTGGGTTTTTTACAAACCCCAGAATGTAAAATTGACCAAAAAACGTCCCCTTTTTCCTATTCTGAGCGATTTCCGGGTTTTTGTGTTTTTGGTGGCTAAAAAACCATCAAAAAATTTGAAATTTTTTTTCCCCAAATTAAAATAAAAATCGACAAAAATACATTTTTCTAAAAAAAAATTTGAGGGTTTCCCCCCTTTTTCCGACCCCCGGTAGGGTATCTGAGGGGTTTAAAATACAAAAAAAACCCTTAAAAAAAGTGGTTTCTGAAAAATTTTTTCAGTTTTCTTGAACTACAACCCCAAATTTGCAAAAATTTGGGCCCAAAAGCTTTTTTTTTTCCCCTTTTCGAGTCGATTCTGCTTTTTTTTAAAATTTTTTGGGTTTGGCTAAAAAAACCATCAAAAAACTTAAAATTTTTAATTCAAATTAAAAAAAAAACGAAAAAATTTTTCGTTTCTAGCTAAAATTTGAGGGTTTTTCGTTGCACTTTCCGAGCCCTGGGTATCGAGTGGCAAAAAAGAAAAAAAAACCCCTTCCCAAAAGGGTGACTTTTTGAAAATTTTTAAAACAGTTTTCTTTTTTTTAAAAAAACCCAAGGGCTTAAAATTGACCTAAACCCCCCTTTTCCTTTTTGAAAAAAATTTTGTTTTTTTTTAAGTTTTTTTGGGGTGGCCAGAACCATCAAAAAACGTTGAAATAAAATTTCAAATTAAAAAAAAAATCGAAAAAAATTACAGTTTTTTTAGTTTAAAATTTGGGGTTTCTTTGCACTTTCCGACCCGTGGGGTATTAGTGGTTTAAAAATTTAAAAAAAACCCCTTTTTCAAAAGGACTTTTTCAAAAATTTTTTAAAACATTTTTTTGGATCACGAACGCCAGAATGCAAAAAAATTCCCCCCCTTAAAACGCCCCCTTTTTCCTTTTCTGGTCTTTTCCTGTTTTAAGGTGTTTGGGGCTCCCCCCCACAAAAAAACGTTGAAAATAGTTCAAAAAAAAATAAAAATGAAAAAAATACATTTTTTCTAGCAAATTTTTTGGGTGGTTTCTTTTCCCTTTTTTCCGACCCGTGGGGTATCGAGGTTTTTAAAAGTACAAAAAAACATTTAAAAAATGACTTTTTCTGAAAAATTTTTTAACATTTTTTTGTATCTACAACCCCAAATGCTAAAATTAACCTAAACGCTTTTTTTTCCATTCTGAGTCATTCCATGTTTAAAGTGTTTTGGGGGTCAAAACCATAAAAAAACTTGAAATATAGTTAAAATTAAAAAAAAATTTCGACAAAAAAACATTTTCTAAAAAAAAATTTTGAGGGTTTTCGTTGCCTTTCCGACCCTTTGGGTTTTTCTGAGGGGTTTTAAAAGTACAAGAAAACATTAAAAAGTGACGTTTCTGAAAAATTTTAAAAAACATTTTTCTTGTATCTACAAAACCCCGAATTTAAAATTGCCCTAAACCCTCCTTTTCCTATTCTGAGTGGGATTCTGCAGTTTTTAAGTTGTTTGGGTTTGGCTCAAAACCCATAAAAAAACTTGAAATATATTTCAAATTAAAAAAAATCGACAAAAATACAGTTTCTAGAAAAAAATTTGAGGTTTCTTTGCATTTTGGGACCCGGGGGTTCGAGGTTTTTAAAATACAAGAAAACATTTCAAAAGGGGTTTTTTCTGAAAAATTTTTTAAAACATTTCCCCCTTGTTTACAAACCCCGTGCAAAAAATTGACCAAAACGCCCCCCTTTTCCTATTTGAGCGATTTCCATGTTTAAAAGTGTTTTTGGGGGCTCAAACCCCATAAAAAAAACGTTAAAATATAGTTAAAAATTAAATTAAAAATCGCCCAAAAATTTACATTTTTTAGAAAATTTTTTGAGGGTTTCGTTGTTTTTTCCCCGACCCCCTTTAGGGTATCTGAGGGGCTTTAAAGTAAAAAAAAACATTTAAAAAGTGCTTTTCAAAGAATTTTAATTTTTTTCCCCTTTATCCGAACCCAGAATGCAAAAAATTGCCCCTAAACGTCTCCTTTTTTTTTTTAAAAATCGATTCTGCTTTTTTTTAATGTTTTTTGGGGGCTCGAACCATAAAAAAACTTTGAAATATGGGTTCAAATTCAAAAAAAAATCGAAAAAAAAAACAGTTTTAAAAAAAATTTTGGGGGGTTTTTTCGTTGCACTTTCCGACCCCGTGGGGTATCTGAGGGGCTTAAAAAAAAAGGGGAAAACATTTAAAAGTGACTTTTGAATTTTTTTAAACCCAGTTTTTTTTTTTCTACGAACCCCAGAATCTTTAAAATTAAACCAAAACGTCTCCTTTTCCTATTTGATTTTCTGCATGTTTTTAAGTGTTTTTGGGGGCTAAAAACCAAAAAAACGTTGAAATATGAAAAAATTTTAAATAAAAATCGAAAAAAATTTTTCCCATTTTTCTAGCAAAAATTTTGGGGGGTTTTTCTTGCATTTTCCGACCCGGGGGTAGGGTTTTCTGATTTGGTTTTAAAAGTAAAAAAAACCCCATTAAAAAGTGTTTTTTAAAAAAGGGAATTTTAAATTTTTTTTTTTTATTAGAACCAGAATCTTTAAAATTTTGACCTAAATTTCCTTTTTTCCCCTATTCTGAGTCGTTTTCTGCTTTTTTTTAAAAGTGTTTTTGGGGCTCAGCCCCATAAAAAAATTTAAAATTTATATTTAAATTCAATAAAAACCCAAAAAAAAATACATTTTTCTAGCAAAAATTTGAGGGTTTCGTTGCATTTTCCCGGGCCCCTTGGGTATCTGAGGGTTTAAAAAGAAAAAGGAAAAAAAATTCAAAATGAGGGTTTAAAAATTTTTTTTTAAACAGTTTTTTTATCTACGAACCCCAGAAGCTTTTAAAAATTGACCAAAAAGTCCCCTTTTTTCCATTCTGATCAAATTCTGCATGCTTTAAGTGTTTTGGGGGCCAAAACCCACAAAAAACGTTAAAATTTTAAAGTTAAAATTTTAAATTTAAAAATTCGCAAAAATACAGTTTTAGCAAAAATTTGGGGTTTCGTTGCATTTCCCAGCCCGTGGGTTTTATCTGATGGCTTAAAATACAAGAAAACCCATTTCAAAAGTGACGTTTTTTGAAGTTTTTTAACAGTTTTTTTGTATCTCGAACCCCCAGGGGGGAAAAAATTGACCTAAACGCCCCCTTTTTTCCTATTCTGAGTCAATTCGCTTTTTTTTTAAAAAGTGGTTTGGGGCCGAACCATCAAAAAACTTTAAAAATATAGAAAAAATTTTAAATAAAAATCACAAAAATACATTTCAGAAAAATTTTTGGGGGGTTTTTTGGGTTCCTTTTTTCCCCCCCCGGGGGGGGGTTTTTGAGGGTTTAAATTTTTAAAAAAAAAACCCTTCAAAAAGTGACTTTTAAAAAAAATTTTTTTAAACTTTTTTTGTTTTTTACGAACCCCCAAAATGCAAAAAAATTGCCCTAAAGTCCCTTTTCCTTTCTGAGTCTTTCTGCATGTTTAAGTGGTTTGGGGGCTCAAAAAATTTTTCTGGTTTCTTCTGGATTTTAAAATTTAGGGGGCGACCGTACCACCGGCATTTTAGGCCCCCCCTTTTGGGGGGCCCATTGCCCTTCCCCAAGGGTCCATATCGGGGGTTTTTCCCCTCCCTACTCGCAACCACCAACGTTTGAATTATTGGGTAATGCAGAGGGTGGAAACCCCAAAATTTTTCCCCAAAACTAGGCCAGATTTCCCCTAGTAGGATTCCCTGAAAGGGGGTTTTGGGGGGGGACACCACGAAGAATGTGCATTTTTTCCTCTTCTTCATTCACCCACGACTTTTTGGGGGTCTGTTGCCCCCCTTTCGTTTTTAGATGTTTTTTAAAATTGGAAATTTGGCCCCAAAAAGGGAAAAACCCCCAGTTTACGCAGTTTCCCCTTTAAAAAAGTGAAAAAGAAAAATTTTGTCAATTTTACGGTCGGTGTCGCCATACAAGTTTTTATTGCCGCAGCTCTCAACGTCCCCCCTTATCTGCTCATGGGGCCCTTGGGTTTTTTTTTTTTTACGAGTTCTTTTCGAGAGGGCGACCGAAGGGGGTGATTCCCGGTTTTTCGGGCCCCCAAAAGGGGGCAAAACCCCGCGGCCCCTTTTTCGCCACTTCTGCCCTTTTTTTTTCCTTCTTTTCCCTGTGTCCTTTACCCAAACAAAGTACCACCTATTTTTCTGGGGTTAAACATATTTTAGGGTTTGTCTGCATCCCAAACCACCCGGGGATCGAACCATACAGCCCCCCCAGGGCTAGTAGTGCGACTTGTTTGTCAGAAAAGTTTGCGTATTGATTTGTTTCCGATTTTACGTTCAGCAATGATTCTAGCTCCCAGCATTATTCCCATCAAATTTTGTTTTTTTAAGACAGGGCGTTTTGGGTGCCGAGGGGGTACACTGATTTGTGCGTTCCCGTTTTTTCGGAGTAGATGCCGGGGTCCTGAACCAAATATCTGTTTTGGCACCACGGGCAAAAAATATCAAAGGGTCGTTTCCCTTTTGAATTATCACTCATTTATATTCTATATGTCTTTTCATTTTATTAATTTTGTGCCCATTCGGTCACAAACCCCTCCCCAACAAGGGTATTCTGTTGAACGCCCCGTTAAGATTCCCAGGTGCTTCCCTTGTGCGGCCTTGCCCCTTTTTTTCCCTAAATCCCCGAGAGTGAAGTCTTAGAGACGTCGTCATTGCCCCTTCCTTATGTAAAGGTTTTAGAGGTGCTAAGCAAAGAAGAGTCTCCGGCCGCTGTGGGAGTGGTCCTCATTGCTCCTGTAACACTGAGACACGCCCTTCTCTGAAAGTGTTCAAGTTGCAGGGCTGTTGTTTTTTGTCTGGCCGGGCCCCCAAACTAAAGCTCCATAGCACAGCATCGGTCTGAAATATTGCCGTTTTAGATCCAAAGGGCGATCTTGGGGTTTTTTAAAACCCCCCGACCCTTTCCCCCCACCCTACGACATTGCCAGAGGGGCCGGGGCGTGCCTTTTCTACTTTTTTATCTTTCAGGGTTTTCCTTTTAGTCGCCAGTCCAATTTCAACCCCCCAGGTATTTGACTTCGTCCAAAAATTGAAACGTTGGGGGTTTAAAAAAATTTTTGGGGATCTTTTTTAATTTTTTTGCCCAAATTTTTCCCTTTTTCCCGGTGAACAGGATTATTTTTTGTTTTTTTTCCATTTTAAAGGAAAAGGGGGATGCCCCGTTTTCACCTTTCCCCGACTATTTTTATGCAGCTTGGGATTATCTCACATAATGTATCTGCGTTTTTTTTCCCGTTAGCAGGGAAAAGGGCTAGATCGTCCGCGTATCCCCAAATTTTGTGGTAGCCAAAATCATTGAGGCGTCGTTCAGGCTGTAAAGGGCCCAGTATCCCACAGTACAGGAAGAGAACTCCTCCCTGGGGGGAAACATCCCCTGTCACAACACCCTCGATCTCATTTGCCACTACATTAATCATTATTTCCCCTTTTTCCTCAGCTTTACGGCCACCCCCCTTTACTTGGGTGGGGTCCACGTCGTGCTTTCGTGGGGGGCTAGTTCTATGCTTTTAAAGGGTCGTTTTATCAAACGCCCCTTAAATTACCCCAAAAAACTTTCCTAAGGTAAAGAGTTTGTTCCCCCATGCCCATCTTTTCGGTTTACAACTTTTGTGTGGGGCCGTTTTCGGTGGATTTTCCCCTTTGGGTGTAGGATGTTGGTTCGGATGTAGGGGTTTTTCCTTGCTCAAAGCAGTCTCCCGAATTTTTTTTTCGTTTGTCTTTCTAGGTTTTCAGAAAGAATGATGTTAAGTAATTGGTCTGTAGGTTTACCCAAAGGGTTTGTAACTTGTCGCCCTGGCTTAGGTAAAAAGGGAAAACCCTTTACTTTTCCCATGCATTCGGTATGTAGCTAAAAGCCAGCCCCCCCCGAAGCATTGGCAACAAAATAGGGCGTAGTTGAAAAATTCCCCTCTGCAGGGGGGCGGGTTTAAATTTACCTTTTCAACTCCGGGAAATTTTTTGGGGGGAAAAGCTGTCCACTGCCCCCCCCCTCCCAGTCTTCCCTCCGTGATTTCCCTTTTGGCAGCCGGGCCCAGCCCTTCGGGGAAGGTTGAGTCCAAAAACTACCCCCCCTTTTTGGGAAAAATGGGGGGTAGTCCGTGTGCTCCCTGGAAACATGGTCTGCAGCAAAAGTTCTGCGGACTCTTCTAAGGTGGCTGTAAAGGTGCCATCTTCTTTTTTTAGGAAACCTGGTTGATGTGTGTGGTCCTTCGGGGGGAACTTCTTCAGCCTTGGGGCCCCCAAGCAGTCAAAATTTATTTTTCGCTGCAAAAAAGGATCCCCACGTTTTCCCTTTTTCCCCCCTTTCTTTAATTTTTTTTTTAAACTCTTTCCGGGGGCTTTTTTTTGGTTTCCCCAGTTTCATTTTTTCTTATTTTTTTTTGCTCTTTTTGAAAATTTTTTCTTAGCCCCGATTGAAGTAGGTGAGCCTTGGGTTTTCCACCAGGGTTTGTACCTTTGCCCAGACCTTCCTTCTTTGGGGGGGGCAACTTTTCTCATACGTGACATTAGAGAGTCGTTGTAATGGTCAAGGTTTTCTCTATGTCTTCTGTCGAAATGTATTCCGTTGGTAAAAGATGCACGGGGGTTTCCCCAGTCTGTCGCCCAGTTTTCGTTGTATAAAGCCCAGTTCGTCACCCTAGGGTTCCTGTAGTCTTTATTCCATGTCTATACATTTTGAGGAAATACATGATCCATCGGGGGTTTCTGACACTGACGCCTCTTTAGAAAACGTCCCACCCATTATATATTGTGAGATATCCCATGTAGCCATTGAAATTATCTTTTAAATGATGACTACTTTGATTTTTACGAAATTTTGGTTCGCACCCTGGGTTTTGAGAATTTAGATTTGTTGATAAAAGATTTTCAGCTATTTGTTCTTCCTCTATCTTGGGTGTCTTTGCTCCCCCAAACAGACAGTGGGATTCGGGATCGGCACCGATGATGGGGTTTATATTTCCCGGGATCACAAATTTCCACCAAGTTTGCCTTTTTTCCCCTGTTGGGGCATGGTTTTCCCGTGCTTTCCCCGGGGAAAATACACAGATGCTATTACCAGTTGCTCTTCGCCTCTTCCCATGTTACACTTTAAAATTTACCGCAGTTTACACCCCCGGACTGACCTGAGGTTTGGAGGACGGCTTTTATTTTCCTCGGAATTTTAGACGATTTTCCTTGGAGATTTTTTTTTGGGTACCTGAAACAACCCGTGCCATTTTAAAATTTCTCAACCCTGGATTTCCCGGATTTTACAACCCCTGGTTTTTTGGATTATTGCTATAGGTTTTGCATTTGTCTAAAACGACAAAAACAAAAAGTCGTCGCCATGCGACAATGCTGCAGGTTAATCGGGGAAAGAAATTTATCTGCTGCAGCGCCCCCTCTCTGCAACCCCAAAAAACCCATAATTGTCCCCAGGAACACGAGGCACATTCTCGGGGGCCCCCCCCCACTGGTAAGGCTTCATCCCCTGGGGTTTTACCTCTTCCATAGGGGTCCGCCCCCTTTCCCGAGGCCCACCCCCCTCGTTTTTTCCTTTAGTTTTAGGTTTAAAGAGGACAGGGATATAAATTTAAATTTTGCCCTCTCTCTCCCTGATTTTCTTGGGCCCCTTTTCCCTCCCCAAAACCAAACACAAAGGGGGGTTTCCTGGGGGGCAGCCCCGGGTTTGGCCTTTGCGATGGAAAAGAAGCCCTTTTTTTAGTGGGCCCATTGGTTTTTGACCCCCCAGGCGGCGAAGGGACGACTCCCGCATTTCCCCCGGTGGGCCCGGGTTTTCCAAGGGTCGCCCCCACCAGCCTTGGTAGCTCAGCCAAGGGGGACCACGTTAAGTTGTGCGCCCTCCCACAAGGGTGTTAGGGAGGCCCTGTTTGTTTTTTAGCCATTTCAGGGGGCAATCGTCTTTACAGGTTATCCTTAGGACTTTCCCCCGTTTTTACTTCATGCCCCCGAAAGTGGCTCCCCTTGTCTACCCCATGCCCAAACACTGGTCCAGTTTTCCTGTCCAGCGCTCCCCTCAGGCCCTTTTGTACTTTATCCCCCGGGCCCCGCATTTTAGCTTACCAAGTGGATGCTGCCATCAAAACACAGCTACACGGAATGACTTGCAGCCGCCTCCCTGTAAACTCTTTTTTTCTAGAGGTTTGTCTCCGCCTCCTCTCCCCCTTTTGCTTTTCAGCTGCCGGAGGTGGGGGAGGGTTTAAGACCTCACTCTCTTCTTTGACCCCGAGGTCTTTTTTCCCCCCGGGTTGTTTAGGGTTGGGGTTCGTGCCCCCCCCTTTACCCTTTTTTAGGTTTATCCCGGAGGGGGGATGGGGCCCCGGGTTTTGGGGGGCGGTATTCGCCCCCTCCCCCTGAAAAAGAGCCTTCCTCCGCCCTTTTTTCCTCAGCCCCGCAGATTTTGGGTTCCTCCTTTGGAGGCTGCGACCCCCATTGGCTTTGGGGTTTTCCCGTTTGAGGTGCACCCGAAGGCACTTCCTCAGTGGTTTTTTTTTTGTTTTTGATTTTCCCTAAAACCCGGATTTTGATTTTTTTTTCCCCCTGCGGGCCCCACCCCCCACGGAGTCCAACAAGGGGACGCCAAACCCTTCGACGTCGGGCAGAAGAAGGTTATAGCCCCCCGGGAAGCTCATCCTCGGGAGGGCAGCCTAAACAAGTGAGGTTACTCGTGCTCAGACTACATTTCCCCCCAAGGATCACCCTGTCGGCGGTTAAAACCCCACGACAAGCCGATTGATCTGAGATGGGTTATTTCTCGACCCCCCTTTTTTTGGGGGAAATCCGGGCCCAAAAAAGGGTGTTGCCCAGCCTTGGTGACACCGGGCACCAAGGGGGGCTAAACCCTTTCCAGGTTTCCCTTCATCCCCCCTTTAGGGCCCCCACGCACGGCACAAAAAGGGCGGGGCTTGCCGCGGGGCTGTTTTGCGCCCCAAAAACCGGGGGTTTTAATCCGGGGGGGCACGTTTTTTTCCAGCCCTCCTCTATGAACCCCCCCTTCGGGCCGTCTAAGCCGACAACCCCAAGGCATGTCCAGGCAAGACGGGGCCCCAGCCCTAAACCCACATATCTGGAGAAGGGAAAAAACCAGGTCGGACTTCCCCCCCCCCCAAAAGGGGTTTAGTTCCCGGGGGATATCCCCCCCCCCCCCGACCCCCCTTCCCCCGACCCAAAGCCGGTTCCCCCTTTCCCCAAAAACCCGGGGGGCGCGCCCGATAGGTTAAATTTAACCCCAGGGGGTCAGAACCATCAAAAAAAAGTTGGGAAATTTTAGTTCAAATTCAATAAAAATCGACAAAAATACGTTTTTTTGTAAAAATTTTATGGGTTTTGTTGCAAATTTTTTCCCCACCCCTAGGGGGGATCCCGAGTGGGTTTTTAAAAATACAAGAAAACACTTCAAAAGTGACGTTTCTTTAAGAATTTTAACCCGTTTTTTGTATCTACGGGAAAGCCCCGAAAGGATAAAAATTTACCTAAAGTCTCCTTTTTTCCCATTTTTGAGTCGAAATTTTTCATGCTTTTAAAAAATGTTTGGTGGCTCGAACCCTCAAAAAAAGTTGGGAAAAATAGTTTAAATTCAATAAAAATCGACAAAAATTTCAGTTTTAGCTAAAAAATTTTATGGTTTTTTTTTTCACTTTTTGAGCCCCCGTAAAGGGGATCTGGGGTGGCTTAAAAGTACAAGAAAACACTTCAAAAGTGAGTTTTGAAGAATTTTAACAGTTTTCTTTTATCTCCCAACCCCCGAATGCAAAAAAATTTTCCCAAAACGTTTTCCCCCTTTTCCCATTTGAGTCGTTTTTGCTTTTAAGTGTGTTTGGGGGCCAAAAAAAAAAAAAAAAAAAAAAAAAAAAAAAAAAAAAAAAAAAAAAAAAAAAAAAAAAAAAAAAAAAAAAAAAAAAAAAAAAAAAGGGGGGGGGGGGGGGGGGGGGGGGGGGGGGGTTTTAAAATTTTTTTTTTTTTTTTATCTACAAAAAACCCGGAAAAGCAAAAAAAATTTTTCCCCAAAAGTCCCCTTTTTCCCCATTCTGAGTCGTTTTTGCTTTTCTTTTAAAGGGGTTTGGGGGCTAAAAACCCCTTTAAAAAAAATTTAAAAATATTCAAATTCAAAAAAAATCACAAAAAAGTTTCTAGCTAAAATTTTTATGGTTTTGGGTTTCAATTTTTTGGGGGCCCCTGGGTATCTGAGTGGCTTAAAAGTAAAAAAAACACTTAAAAAAGGGGTTTCTGAAAAAATTTTAAAAAAGTTTTTTTATCTACGAACCCCCAGAATGATAAAATTGACCCAAACTCTCCCTTTTTCCCATTCTGAGTCGATTTTTGCATGTTTTTTGGGGTTTTTGGTGGTAGAACCCCTAAAAAAAAAGTTAAAATATGTTCAAAAATTTAATAAAAATCGACAAAAATACAGTTTCTAGCTAAAATTTTTAGGGGTTTTTGTTTCCTTTTTTCCCAGCCCGTGGGTTTCTGAGGGGCTTAAAAAACAAAAAAAAACCCTTTAAAAGTGACGGGTTTTTAAAAATTTTAAAAAAGTTTTTTTGTTTGAACGGCCCCGAATGCAAAAAATTGCCCCCAAAAAAACTCCCTTTTTCCCTTTTTGGTCGTTTTTGCAAGCTTTTTAAGTGTTTTTTGGGGGGCTCAAAACCCCTCAAAAAATTGAAAAATTATTTTAAATTCAAAAAAAATCGACAAAAATACGTTTCTAGTAAAAAATTTTATGGTTTGTTGCATTTTTCCCAGCCCGTAGGGTACGGGGGGCTTAAAAGTTTCAAAAAAACCCCCTTAAAATTTATTTTTGGGGGAATTTTAACATTTTTTTTGTTTACGAAACCCCCAATGCATAAAATTGCCCCCCAAAAACTCCTTTTCCTATTCTGAGTCGATTTGCATGCTTTAAGTGTGGTTTTTGGGGGCTCGAACCAAAAAAAAAATTTTAAATTTAGTTCAAAATTTTTTTTAAAAAACGCCCAAAAAAACAGTTTTAGCTAAAAATTTTATGGTTTGTTTTATTTCCCACCCCCCTAGGGTTTTTTAGGGGTTTAAAAGTAAAAGGGGGAAAAAAACTTAAAAAATGACCCTTTTTAAGAAATTTTTAAAATTTTTTTTTGTTTCTACGAACCCAGAAAAGCAAAAAAATTGACCTAAAAGTCCCCCTTTTCCCTTTTTGACGTTCCGCTTTTTTAAGTGTTTTGGGGGGCTAAAAACCATAAAAAAAATTTTAAATATAGTTTTAAATTCAATAAAAAAAAAAACAAAAAAAACAGTTTTTTCAAAATTTGGGGTTTCGTTGCATTTTCCCCAGCCCTTTGGGATTGAGTGGCTTAAAAGACAAGAAAAAAACTTAAAAAAATGAGGGTTTCGGGAAAAATTTTTTAAAAAAATTTTTTTGTATCACGAACCCAGAATCATTAAAATTTTACCTTTAAAAGTCCCCTTTTTTCCATTTGGTCGATTTCCCCGCTTTAAGTGTTTTGGTGGTTTAGGAAAAAAAAAAAAACTTGAAATAAGTTCCAAAAAACAATTAAAAAACGACCCAAAAATTTCGTTTCTAGCTAAAATTTGATGGGGGCGTTTTTATTTTCCCCCCGGGCCCCTAGGGTTTTCTGATGGTTTTTAAAAATTCAAGAAAAAAATTTAAAAAATGAGTTTCTGAAAATTTTTTAAAAGTTTTTTTTTACAAAACCCCAAAAAAGCATAAAAT
>JAKCWB010000252.1:0-16541 GCA_022388445.1 Zophobas atratus | reverse complement strand
AGAACCATCAAAAAACGTTGAAATATAGTTCAAATTCAATAAAAATCGACAAAAATACAGTTTCTAGCAAAAAAAAAAAAAAAAAAAAAAAAAAAAACCCCCCCCCCCCCCCCAAAATGCATAAATTGACCTAAACGTCTCCTTTTCCTATTCTGAGTCGATTCTGCATGCTTTAAGTGTGTTTGGTGGCTCAGAACCATCAAAAAACGTTGAAATATAGTTCAAATTCAATAAAATCGACAAAAATACAGTTTCTAGCTAAAATTTGATGGTTTCGTTGCACTTTCGAGCCCGTAGGGTATCTGAGTGGCTTAAAAGTACAAGAAAACACTTCAAAAGTGACGTTTCTGAAGAATTTTAACAGTTTTCTTGTATCTACGAACGCCAGAATGCATAAAATTGACCTAAACGTCTCCTTTTCCTATTCTGAGTCGATTCTGCATGCTTTAAGTGTGTTTGGTGGCTCAGAACCATCAAAAAACGTTGAAATATAGTTCAAATTCAATAAAAATCGACAAAAATACAGTTTCTAGCTAAAATTTGATGGTTTCGTTGCACTTTCCGAGCCCGTAGGGTATCTGAGTGGCTTAAAAGTACAAGAAAACACTTCAAAAGTGACGTTTCTGAAGAATTTTAACAGTTTTCTTGTATCTACGAACGCCAGAATGCATAAAATTGACCTAAACGTCTCCTTTTCCTATTCTGAGTCGATTCTGCATGCTTTAAGTGTGTTTGGTGGCTCAGAACCATCAAAAAACGTTGAAATATAGTTCAAATTCAATAAAAATCGACAAAAATACAGTTTCTAGCTAAAATTTGATGGTTTCGTTGCACTTTCCGAGCCCGTAGGGTATCTGAGTGGCTTAAAAGTACAAGAAAACACTTCAAAAGTGACGTTTCTGAAGAATTTTAACAGTTTTCTTGTATCTACGAACGCCAGAATGCATAAAATTGACCTAAACGTCTCCTTTTCCTATTCTGAGTCGATTCTGCATGCTTTAAGTGTGTTTGGTGGCTCAGAACCATCAAAAAACGTTGAAATATAGTTCAAATTCAATAAAAATCGACAAAAATACAGTTTCTAGCTAAAATTTGATGGTTTCGTTGCACTTTCCGAGCCCGTAGGGTATCTGAGTGGCTTAAAAGTACAAGAAAACACTTCAAAAGTGACGTTTCTGAAGAATTTTAACAGTTTTCTTGTATCTACGAACGCCAGAATGCATAAAATTGACCTAAACGTCTCCTTTTCCTATTCTGAGTCGATTCTGCATGCTTTAAGTGTGTTTGGTGGCTCAGAACCATCAAAAAACGTTGAAATATAGTTCAAATTCAATAAAAATCGACAAAAATACAGTTTCTAGCAAAATTTGATGGTTTCGTTGCACTTTCCGAGCCCGTAGGGTATCTGAGTGGCTTAAAAGTACAAGAAACACTTCAAAAGTGACGTTTCTGAAGAATTTTAACAGTTTTCTTGTATCTACGAACGCCAGAATGCATAAAATTGACCTAAACGTCTCCTTTTCCTATTCTGAGTCGATTCTGCATGCTTTAAGTGTGTTTGGTGGCTCAGAACCATCAAAAAACGTTGAAATATAGTTCAAATTCAATAAAAATCGACAAAAATACAGTTTCTAGCTAAAATTTGATGGTTTCGTTGCACTTCCGAGCCCGTAGGGTATCTGATGGCTTAAAAGTACAAGAAAACACTTCAAAAGTGACGTTTCTGAAGAATTTTAACAGTTTCTTGTATCTACGAACGCCAGAATGCATAAAATTGACCTAAACGTCTCCTTTTCCTATTCTGAGTCGATTCTGCATGCTTTAAGTGTGTTTGGTGGCTCAGAACCATCAAAAAACTTGAAATATAGTTCAAATTCAATAAAAATCGACAAAAATACAGTTTCTAGCTAAAATTTGATGGTTTCGTTGCACTTTCCGAGCCCGTAGGTATCTGAGTGGCTTAAAAGTAAAGAAAACACTTCAAAAGTGACGTTTCTGAAGATTTTAACAGTTTTCTTGTATCTACGAACGCCAGAATGCATAAAATTGACCTAAACGTCTCCTTTCCTATTCTGAGTCGATTCTGCATGCTTTAAGTGTGTTTGGTGGCTCAGAACCATCAAAAAACGTTGAAATATAGTTCAAATTCAATAAAAATCGACAAAAATACAGTTTCTAGCTAAAATTTGATGGTTTCGTTGCACTTTCCGAGCCGTAGGGTATCTGAGTGGCTTAAAAGTACAGAAAACACTTCAAAAGTGACGTTTCTGAAGAATTTTAACAGTTTTCTTGTATCTACGAACGCCAGAATGCATAAAATTGACCTAAACGTCTCCTTTTCCTATTCTGAGTCGATTCTGCATGCTTTAAGTGTGTTTGGTGGCTCAGAACCATCAAAAAACGTTGAAATATAGTTCAAATTCAATAAAAATCGACAAAAATACAGTTTCTAGCTAAAATTTGATGGTTTCGTTGCACTTTCCGAGCCCGTAGGGTATCTGAGTGGCTTAAAAGTACAAGAAAACACTTCAAAAGTGACGTTTCTGAAGAATTTTAACAGTTTTCTTGTATCTACGAACGCCAGAATGCATAAAATTGACCTAAACGTCTCCTTTTCCTATTCTGAGTCGATTCTGCATGCTTTAAGTGTGTTTGGTGCTCAGAACCATCAAAAACGTTGAAATATAGTTCAAATTCAATAAAAATCGACAAAAATACAGTTTCTAGCTAAAATTGATGGTTTCGTTGCACTTTCCGAGCCCGTAGGGTATCTGAGTGGCTTAAAAGTACAAGAAAACACTTCAAAAGTGACGTTTCTGAAGAATTTTAACAGTTTTCTTGTATCTACGAACGCCAGAATGCATAAAATTGACCTAAACTCTTTCTTTTTCCTATTTGAGTCGATCTGCATGCTTAAGTGTGTTTGGTGCTCAAAACATCAAAAAACGTTGAAATATAGTTAAATTCAATAAAAAATCGACAAATACAGTTTTAGCTAAATTTGATGTTTCGTTGCACTTTCGAGCCCGTAGGGTATCTGAGTGCTAAAAGTACAAGAAAACACTTCAAAAGTACGTTTCTGAAATTTTAACAGTTTTTTGTATCTACGAACGCCAGAATGATAAAATTGACCTAAACGTCTCCTTTTCTATTCTGATCGATTCTGCATGCTTAGTGGTTTGTGCTCAGAACCATCAAAAAACGTTGAAATATAGTTCAAATTCAATAAAAATCGACAAAAATACAGTTTCTAGCTAAAATTTGAGTTTCGTTGCACTTTCGAGCCGTAGGGTATCTGAGTGGCTTAAAAGTCAAGAAACACTTCAAAAGTGACGTTTCTGAAGAATTTTAACAGTTTTTGTATCTACGAACGCCAGAACATAAAATTGACCTAAACGTCTCTTTTCCTATTCTGAGTCGATTCTGCATGCTTAGTGGTTTGGTGGCTCAGAACCATCAAAAAACGTTGAAAATAGTTCAACAATAAATCGACAAAAATACAGTTTCTAGCTAAAATTTGATGGTTCGTTGCACTTTCCGAGCCCGTAGGGTACTGAGTGGCTTAAAAGTACAAAAAACACTTCAAAGTGCGTTTCTGAAGAATTAAACAGTTTTCTTGTATCTACGAACGCCTGAAGCATAAAATTGACCTAAACGTCTCCTTTCCATTCTGAGTCGATTCTGCATGCTTAAGTGTGTTTGTGGCTCAGAACCATCAAAAAACGTTGAAATATAGTTACAAATTCATAAAAATCGACAAAAATACAGTTTCTAGCTAATAATTTATGGTTTCGTTGCACTTTCCGAGCCCGTAAGGGTATCTGAGTGGCTTAAAAGTACAAGAAAACACTTCAAAAGTGACGTTCTGAAGATTTTAACAGTTTTCTTTTCTTATACGAACGCCAGAATGCATAAAATTGACCTAAACGTCTCCTTTTTCCTATTCTGAGTGGAATCATCTGCAATTAAGTGTGATTTGGTGCTCAGAACCATCAAAAAACGTTGAAATATAGTTCAAATTCAATAAAAATCGACAAAAATACAGTGCAACGAAACCATCAAATTTTAGCTAGAAACTGTATTTTTGTCGATTTTTATTGAATTTGAACTATATTTCAACGTTTTTGATGGTTCTGAGCCACCAAACACACTTAAACATGCAGAATCGACTCAAATAGGAAAAGAGACGTTTAGGTCAATTTTATGCATTCTGGCGTTCGTAGATACAAGAAAACTGTTTAAAATCTTCAGAAACGTCACTTTTGAAGTGTTTTCTTGTACTTTTAAGCCACTCAGTACCTACGGCTCGGAAGTGCAACGAAACATCAAATTTTAGCTAGAAACTGTATTTTTTCGATTTTTATTGAATTTGAACTATATTTCAACGTTTTTTGATGGTTCTGAGCCACCAAACACACTTAAAGCATGCAGAATCGATCAGAATAGAAAAGGCAGACGTTTAGTCAATTTTATGCATTCTGGCGTTCGTAGAATACAAGAAAAACTGTTAAAATTCTTCAGAAACGTCACTTTTGAAGTGTTTTCTTGTACTTATTAAGCCACTCAGATACCCTACGGGCTCGAAAGTGCAACGAAACCATCAAATTTTAGCTAGAAACTGTATTTTTGTCGATTTTTATTTGAATTTGAACTATATTTCAACGTTTATTGATGTTCTGAGCACAAACACACTAAAGCAATGCAGAAATCGACTCAGAATAGGAAAAGGAGACGTTAGGTCAATTTTATGCATTCTGGCGTTCGTAGATACAAGAAAACTGTTAAAATTCTTCAGAAACGTCACTTTTGAAGTGTTTTCTTGTACTTTTAAGCCACTCAGATACCCTACGGGCTCGAAAGTGCAACGAAACCATCAAATTTTAGCTAGAAACTGTATTTTTGTCGATTTTTATTGAATTTGAACTATATTCAACGTTTTTTGATGGTTCTGAGCCACCAAACACACTATAAAGCATGCAGAATCGACTCAGAATAGGAAAAGAGACGTTTAGGTCAATTTTATGCATTCTGGCGTTCGTAGATACAAGAAAACTGTTAAAATTCTCAGAAACGTCACTTTTGAAGTGTTTTCTTGTACTTTTAAGCCACCAGATACCCTACGGGCTCGGAAGTGCAACGAAACCATCAAATTTTAGCTAGAAACTGTATTTTTGTCGATTTTATTGAATTTGAACTATATTTCAACGTTTTTGATGGTTCTGAGCCACCAAACACCTTAAAGCATGCAGAATCGACTCAGAATAGGAAAAGGAGACGTTTAGGTCAATTTTATTTTGCATTCTGGCGTCGTCTAGATACAAGAAAACTGTTAAAATTCTTCAGAAACGTCACTTTTGAAGTGTTTTCTTGTACTTTTAAGCCACTCAGATACCTACGGGCTCGGAAAAGTGCAAACGACAACCATCAATTTAGCAGAAACTGTATTTTGTCGATTTTTATTGAATTTGAACTATAATTCAACGTTTTTGATGTTCTGAGCCACCAAAACACACTTAAAGCATGCAGAATCGACTCAGAATGGAAAAGGAACGTTTAGGTCAATTTTATGCATTCTGGCGTTGCGTAGATACAAGAAAACTGTTAAAATCTTCAGAAACGTCACTTTTGAAGTGTTTTCTTGTACTTTTAAGCCACTCAGATACCCTACGGGCTCGAAAGTGCAACGAAACCATCAAATTTTAGCTAGAAACTGTATTTTTGTCGATTTTTATTGAATTTGAACTATATTTCAACGTTTTTTGATGGTTCTGACCACCAAACACACTTAAAGCATGCAGAATCGACTCAGAAATAGGAAAAGGGACGTTTAGGTCAATTTTATGCATTCTGGCGTTCGTAGATACAAGAAAACTGTTAAAATTCTTCAGAAACGTCACTTTGAATGTTTTCTTGTATTTAAGCCACTCAGATACCCTACGGGCTCGGAAAGTGCAACGAAACCATCAAATTTTAGCTAGAAACTGTATTTTTGTCGATTTTTATTGAATTTGAACTATATTTCAACGTTTTTTGATGGTTCTGAGCCACCAAACACACTTAAAGCATGCAGAATCGACTCAGAATAGGAAAAGGAGACGTTTAGGTCAATTTTATGCATTCTGGCGTTCGTAGATACAAGAAAACTGTTAAAATTCTTCAGAAACGTCACTTTTGAAGTGTTTTCTTGTACTTTTAAGCCACTCAGATACCCTACGGGCTCGGAAAGTGCAACGAAACCATCAAATTTTAGCTAGAAAACTGTATTTTTGTCGATTTTTATTGAATTTGAACTATATTTCAACGTTTTTTGATGGTTCTGAGCCACCAAACACACTTAAAGCATGCAGAATCGACTCAGAATAGGAAAAGGAGACGTTTAGGTCAATTTTATGCATTCTGGCGTTCGTAGATACAAGAAAACTGTTAAAATTCTTCAGAAACGTCACTTTTGAAGTGTTTTCTTGTACTTTAAGCCACTCAGATACCCTACGGGCTCGGAAAGTGCAACGAAACCATCAAATTTTAGCTAGAAACTGTATTTTTGTCGATTTTTATTGAATTTGAACTATATTTCAACGTTTTTTGATGGTTCTGAGCCACCAAACACACTTAAAGCATGCAGAATCGACTCAGAATAGGAAAAGGAGACGTTTAGGTCAATTTTATGCATTCTGGCGTTCGTAGATACAAGAAAACTGTTAAAATTCTTCAGAAACGTCACTTTTGAAGTGTTTTCTTGTACTTTTAAGCCACTCAGATACCCTACGGGCTCGGAAAGTGCAACGAAACCATCAAATTTTAGCTAGAAACTGTATTTTTGTCGATTTTTATTGAATTTGAACTATATTTCAACGTTTTTTGATGGTTCTGAGCCACCAAACACACTTAAAGCATGCAGAATCGACTCAGAATAGGAAAAGGAGACGTTTAGGTCAATTTTATGCATTCTGGCGTTCGTAGATACAAGAAAACTGTTAAAATTCTTCAGAAACGTCACTTTTGAAGTGTTTTCTTGTACTTTTAAGCCACTCAGATACCCTACGGGCTCGGAAAGTGCAACGAAACCATCAAATTTTAGCTAGAAACTGTATTTTTGTCGATTTTTATTGAATTTGAACTATATTTCAACGTTTTTTGATGGTTCTGAGCCACCAAACACACTTAAAGCATGCAGAATCGACTCAGAATAGGAAAAGGAGACGTTTAGGTCAATTTTATGCATTCTGGCGTTCGTAGATACAAGAAAACTGTTAAAATTCTTCAGAAACGTCACTTTTGAAGTGTTTTCTTGTACTTTTAAGCCACTCAGATACCCTACGGGCTCGGAAAGTGCAACGAAACCATCAAATTTTAGCTAGAAACTGTATTTTTGTCGATTTTTATTGAATTTGAACTATATTTCAACGTTTTTTGATGGTTCTGAGCCACCAAACACACTTAAAGCATGCAGAATCGACTCAGAATAGGAAAAGGAGACGTTTAGGTCAATTTTATGCATTCTGGCGTTCGTAGATACAAGAAAACTGTTAAAATTCTTCAGAAACGTCACTTTTGAAGTGTTTTCTTGTACTTTTAAGCCACTCAGATACCCTACGGGCTCGGAAAGTGCAACGAAACCATCAAATTTTAGCTAGAAACTGTATTTTTGTCGATTTTTATTGAATTTGAACTATATTTCAACGTTTTTTGATGGTTCTGAGCCACCAAACACACTTAAAGCATGCAGAATCGACTCAGAATAGGAAAAGGAGACGTTTAGGTCAATTTTATGCATTCTGGCGTTCGTAGATACAAGAAAACTGTTAAAAATTCTTCAGAAACGTCACTTTTGAAGTGTTTTCTTGTACTTTTAAGCCACTCAGATACCCTACGGGCTCGGAAAGTGCAACGAAACCATCAAATTTTAGCTAGAAACTGTATTTTTGTCGATTTTTATTGAATTTGAACTATATTTCAACGTTTTTTGATGGTTCTGAGCCACCAAACACACTTAAAGCATGCAGAATCGACTCAGAATAGGAAAAGGAGACGTTTAGGTCAATTTTATGCATTCTGGCGTTCGTAGATACAAGAAAACTGTTTAAAATTCTTCAGAAACGTCACTTTTGAAGTGTTTTCTTGTACTTTTAAGCCACTCAGATACCCTACGGGCTCGGAAAGTGCAACGAAACCATCAAATTTTAGCTAGAAACTGTATTTTTGTCGATTTTTATTGAATTTGAACTATATTTCAACGTTTTTTGATGGTTCTGAGCCACCAAACACACTTAAAGCATGCAGAATCGACTCAGAATAGGAAAAGGAGACGTTTAGGTCAATTTTATGCATTCTGGCGTTCGTAGATACAAGAAAACTGTTAAAATTCTTCAGAAACGTCACTTTTGAAGTGTTTTCTTGTACTTTTAAGCCACTCAGATACCCTACGGGCTCGGAAAGTGCAACGAAACCATCAAATTTTAGCTAGAAACTGTATTTTTGTCGATTTTTATTGAATTTGAACTATATTTCAACGTTTTTTGATGGTTCTGAGCCACCAAACACACTTAAAGCATGCAGAATCGACTCAGAATAGGAAAAGGAGACGTTTAGATCAATTTTATGCATTCTGGCGTTCGTAGATGCAAGAAAACTGTTAAAATTCTTCAGAAACGTCACTTTTGAAGTGTTTTCTTGTACTTTTAAGCCACTCAGATACCCTACGGGCTCGGAAAGTGCAACGAAACCATCAAATTTTAGCTAGAAACTGTATTTTTGTCGATTTTTATTGAATTTGAACTATATTTCATAATCCGGAATTCTAAAGAGATTGAAGACTTGTCAGTAATAAAAACGCTTTATTGTTCACTAGTTAGATCGCGGTTGGAATATGCTTCAGTAATATGGAATCCCATCTATAAAATCCATGAGACTAACCTTGAAAGAGTACAGAGGAGATTCTTGAAGTATATGGTTTTCAGAGCTGACGGTGCATATCCTGAACAGGGATACCCGGAGGATATTATGTTGGAAAGATTTAGTTTGCACAGTCTTATGTCCAGAAGAAAACTTGATTCAATTTTACTGCTAGTCAAAATAATACGTTTTCAAATAGACTGCTCTGAATTGCTAAGCCTCTTGAGGTTTCGAACGTCGATTGGAAGGTTAAGAAGTAATAATTTGTTTGAGCTAACAGTCCCTAGAACGAAAGTATTGTTGGCATCACCTCTATTTCAATCCATCAAAAATTACACTCATGTTGCTGATCAATTTGACATATTTCTATCTACATTGCAGCACATTAAACACCAGATTGGGTAGATTGAAAGGAGGAGGAAATATAAAGGAATATTACAGTTAAACAATTTATTTATTTGTTTGTTATTGAGTTAAATTTTTTTTTTTTTTTTTTTTTGGTAGCACTCCGTATTTCTATAATTGGGCTCGCCTGTTGGAATACTATTACTAATCATAATCATAATAATCATAATATTTCAACGTTTTTTGATGGTTCTGAGCCACCAAACACACTTAAAGCATGCAGAATCGACTCAGAATAGGAAAAGGAGACGTTTAGGTCAATTTTATGCATTCTGGCGTTCGTAGATACAAGAAAACTGTTAAAATTCTTCAGAAACGTCACTTTTGAAGTGTTTTCTTGTACTTTTAAGCCACTCAGATACCCTACGGGCTCGGAAAGTGCAACGAAACCATCAAATTTTAGCTAGAAACTGTATTTTTGTCGATTTTTATTGAATTTGAACTATATTTCAACGTTTTTTGATGGTTCTGAGCCACCAAACACACTTAAAGCATGCAGAATCGACTCAGAATAGGAAAAGGAGACGTTTAGGTCAATTTTATGCATTCTGGCGTTCGTAGATACAAGAAAACTGTTAAAATTCTTCAGAAACGTCACTTTTGAAGTGTTTTCTTGTACTTTTAAGCCACTCAGATACCCTACGGGCTCGGAAAGTGCAACGAAACCATCAAATTTTAGCTAGAAACTGTATTTTTGTCGATTTTTATTGAATTTGAACTATATTTCAACGTTTTTTGATGGTTCTGAGCCACCAAACACACTTAAAGCATGCAGAATCGACTCAGAATAGGAAAAGGAGACGTTTAGGTCAATTTTATGCATTCTGGCGTTCGTAGATACAAGAAAACTGTTAAAATTCTTCAGAAACGTCACTTTTGAAGTGTTTTCTTGTAATTTTAAGCCACTCAGATACCCTACGGGCTCGGAAAGTGCAACGAAACCATCAAATTTTAGCTAGAAACTGTATTTTTGTCGATTTTATTGAATTTGAACTATATTTCAACGTTTTTTGATGGTTCTGAGCCACCAAACACACTTAAAGCATGCAGAATCGACTCAGAATAGGAAAAGGAGACGTTTAGGTCAATTTTATGCATTTCTGGCGTTCGTAGATACAAGAAAACTGTTAAAATTCTTCAGAAACGTCACTTTTGAAGTGTTTTCTTGTACTTTTAAGCCACTCAGATACCCTACGGGCTCGGAAAGTGCAACGAAACCATCAAATTTTAGCTAGAAACTGTATTTTTGTCGATTTTTATTGAATTTGAACTATATTTCAACGTTTTTTGATGGTTCTGAGCCACCAAACACACTTAAAGCATGCAGAATCGACTCAGAATAGGAAAAGGAGACGTTTAGGTCAATTTTATGCATTCTGGCGTTCGTAGATACAAGAAAACTGTTAAAATTCTTCAGAAACGTCACTTTTGAAGTGTTTTCTTGTACTTTTAAGCCACTCAGATACCCTACGGGCTCGGAAAGTGCAACGAAACCATCAAATTTTAGCTAGAAACTGTATTTTTGTCGATTTTTATTGAATTTGAACTATATTTCAACGTTTTTTGATGGTTCTGAGCCACCAAACACACTTAAAGCATGCAGAATCGACTCAGAATAGGAAAAGGAGACGTTTAGGTCAATTTTATGCATTCTGGCGTTCGTAGATACAAGAAAACTGTTAAAATTCTTCAGAAACGTCACTTTTGAAGTGTTTTCTTGTACTTTTAAGCCACTCAGATACCCTACGGGCTCGGAAAGTGCAACGAAACCATCAAATTTTAGCTAGAAACTGTATTTTTGTCGATTTTTATTGAATTTGAACTATATTTCAACGTTTTTTGATGGTTCTGAGCCACCAAACACACTTAAAGCATGCAGAATCGACTCAGAATAGGAAAAGGAGACGTTTAGGTCAATTTTATGCATTCTGGCGTTCGTAGATACAAGAAAACTGTTAAAATTCTTCAGAAACGTCACTTTTGAAGTGTTTTCTTGTACTTTTAAGCCACTCAGATACCCTACGGGCTCGGAAAGTGCAACGAAACCATCAAATTTTAGCTAGAAACTGTATTTTTGTCGATTTTTATTGAATTTGAACTATATTTCAACGTTTTTTGATGGTTCTGAGCCACCAAACACACTTAAAGCATGCAGAATCGACTCAGAATAAAGGAAAAGGAAGAGCTTTAGGTTCAATTTATGCATTTGGCGTTTCGTGATACAAGAAAACTGTTAAAATTTTCTTCGAGAATCGTTACTTTTTGAAGTGTTTTCTTGTACTTTTAAGCCACTCAGATTACTCGAGCTCGGAAAGTGCAACGAACACTTCAAATTTTAGCTAGAAACTGTATTTTGTTCGATTTTATTGAAATTTGAACTATATTCTCAGAAACGTCATTTTAGTTTTTTTGATCTTTCTAGCCACTCAAATCCCTAGGGTCGGAAATGCAACGAAACAAATAGTTTACTAGAACTAGGAAAATGAGACTTTTTAAGTTTTTTATGGATTCGTCGATGCACACACATTAAGATGAATTATAAAATACCAGAAAAACGTTCATTTTATGATTGCCTAGACAAAAATACTTAAATCTTGAATCACTTTTAAGTCAGACTTTTGCACGATACCCTACGGGCTCGGAAAGTGCAACGAAACCATCAAATTTTAGCTAGAAACTGTATTTTTGTCGATTTTTATTGAATTTGAACTATATTTCAACGTTTTTTGATGGTTCTGAGCACCAAACACACTTAAAGCATGCAGACATAGTAGTTATATAGTGGGGGTTCTAGACCAGGTCAAATGAGGTCAAACTGGTCCAGCTCCCCCATTACTTTTCATCGAGCGGTCATTGACCTTTCATTTGTTGTCGACCTTGTCGTTGCACGTGGCTGTCCTTGCCAGCTGGTCCAGCTCCCCCATTACTTTTCATCGGGCGATCATTGACCTAGTCGTTGCACGACCTTGGTCGTTTATTGCCCTCGTTCGTCTCGAGATCTATCCCCTCTTTTCGTTTAGGTCGGGGAGGGATCTCGGACGCAATCTCGCATCCCCACTTCCGTTTTATACTTGTATAAAAGTCGATGGATTCGTCTGTAGGAATTAATTAGTTTTTTGAATTCAATTATTTAACACTTTGTAAAGTTGAAATGTCATCTTTCATTTCTACCTTGAATAAAGAGTCTCACTTGCAAGCTTTTGTGAGTGCGAAAACTTTAGAAGAAAATAAAAAATTTTTAACAAAAAATTTTAGTAAACTGTCTACAAAGTACGGTGACAAGATATTTGTGGAACTTGAAGAGTCTAGAACGATACTTCCACAGAGATTTACCGAAAAATTCACCGACTCAGTGATCAGCGATCTGAACCAGAAGATCGTGAACGGCTTGAAATTGTACTTGGTAAATAGAGGTCCGATCGGTCGAACCATCAATATCGAATTTATCGAAGAATGAAGAAGGCATTGGTTCATGTGGAAAACAAATCAAGTGCAGTTAGACTGCTTCATCGTAGATTAGAATTACACTTAAAACGAATTAGTTATTTAAAAGAAGCAATTAAAATGTATGAAATAAGGACTAAATTGAACAATCTTAAGCTGTAATAGAAATTATAATAAATATTATTTAATTCGTTCGGTGTATTATTTTCCCCAGTCTCATGTAAAAAATATTTGATTGCAAACCGTCATGAATAACAGACGTGTTTGTTTCGACAAAGTTCCGGTTATTTTCTTAATAAATGATAAAGAAAGCCGAATTAATACTTGGTTATACGATGTTAAAAGATTTCAAATGAATGTGGAACGTTTCGAATTGCAAATAAAGCCCTTAATCGAAAAAATGATGGAGAAGAAACGAAAATTTAGAGAAACAATCGAAAAATTGGATTCAGAATTGAAAATTATTCAGCAAAGAAAATCAGTTAAATAACTGTGCACATTGCGGTTAAACCACTGCGTCCTAAATTAGATTTAAATTTAAAACTTATTAGTTGCTTAAAATGTATAAAGTACGAACTTGTTTGTGTAATCTTAAGTTGTAATTGAAATTATAATAAATATTGTTTATTTCGTTTGGTGTATTATTTTCCCCAGTCTCATATAAAATTATTTAATTGCGAATAACCGCAACGAATAAAAGCCGTGTTTGTTCCGATAAAATTCCTGTTATTTTCTTAATAAATAAATGTTCATCAGCAACTTTCCGCCGATTTAAGTTTCTTTGCACTCGAAATCTCGTACGTTACAATCAGTTCAACGTAAAAATAATTATGCAAAACACGTCCGTTATTATTAGAATAAAATATCAAATGTGTGTTGTTTAAAATTAAAAAATGTTTGCTTACGACATTGAAAACAGGCAATTAAATTATCCGTTGTCCCTCGAAAACATTCATATACACGCACACATCACAGAAGCCACTATTTAGTGCAACAAAACCACCTTTTTCCCAAATCTTTCACGGTAAAATTCATAAACCGAAACACGCCGCCCGTCATTATTACAACACAGAATTAAATAACGCGATGCTGTTTCAGCAAATTCTTACGGAACTGGACGCTCTTATCTTCAATAGACAGGGACGTATTCGGAAATATTAAAAAAAAAGAATTATCGCTTGAGGGTGCCAAAGGGCAGAAAGTTTGTTAAAAAAATAAAAATGCATCCCTATAAACTAATGACACATTTGTGTAAAAATAAATGTGGGTTAGAGGTTCAATAATTGTTTAAATATAAAAAAAAAAATGTTTTACTCGAAGACGGTAAGAGATATGAGGTTCGTGCAAAGGACAAAAAAGTTCCTAAAATACGAAACACATGCACCTGTGTCGACGGTTTTTAGTTTGAGTTTAGCATTTCGGAGAAAAGGGCAAAAGTTTGTGGTGACCAAACGGAATTAGTTAAAAATTTGTTTTTTGTGTCAAAATATTTTCGGATGAATAGTCAATAGGTCCATGTAATTAAATATGTGAAAATTTGAGTTTGGGATCAAAAAATGTTCGTCAAAAAAGGTTGTCAGAATTAGAAAAAAAGATTTCCTTGAGCAGTAGGGAAGCAAATTAGAAGTTTTGATGAAAAAAAAAGTTAAAAAAACCCAAAGGATATAAAGAAAAATTGAAAATAAAAAATCTCCAAAAAAATTTATCGAAATTTTGAAAAGTTTGTTTTTCCATAAAAAAATGCATCCTCATGAACTACTAGCCTACCGTAACCAAAAATAAATATGAGTCATAGGTGTGTTTACCGTTCAAATAGAAAAAAACTTTGTTACTCGAAAACGGTAAGAGATAGAAGGTTCGTGTATAGGACAAAAAAGATCCAAAAATACGTGTCGTATACATCCCCTTCGACGTTTTTCAGCTAACTTGCAACATGGCGGTGAAAAGGGCAAAAGTTTGTAGCGTCGAAACGGCAAAACTTAAAAAAAATATTTTTGCATCAAAATATTTCTGAGTGAACAGTCTATAGGTCCACTTAGCAAAATAAATATTTTTCGCTACCGTTTAGTAGTAATAACGAAAAAACGTCATAGTTCGTAAGCGGTAAGAGGTAGCATGTCGGCACAGGGGAACGGGGAAAAGCTAAAAAAATTAAGGCATATGTTGAAGAAAAAAAATTTTGAAAAAAGTTGAAAACAAGGGAGAAAAGGGCAAAAGTTTCTAGTGTCCAAATGGTAAGAGATAGAATATCGGTTGTATACATCAAAACCTTCTTCTGGAACGAACGCATAAGTTTGCTCAAAAAAATCGATTCTGTCCACATCGACCTAGATACAGGAGCCATTTTTAGTTTTTTCAAGGTCGCTACGTAAAAATTTTTTCAGGTCGAAAAAAAGACCATCGAAAAAGGATTCGAATAAGCCCAACATGCAACACTTAAAAAAAAAAAAAAAAAAAAAAAAAAAGCGAAATAAGATACTCGTGTAATTTATTCAGGTATAACCACTACTACTACAACTACTAACCCTTCTAACACTACAATACTTACAAAAAATATTATATGTATATATGTACATTATTAATTTATTAATTAATGCTTATCCTATAATTACCCCTACGACGATTCCCTACCACTACCACCACTACTACAAAAACTACTACTACAACTACTATTATAAATTTAAATACACTTCATTTTTGAGTACAGGTCCCTAACATTTACACTGTTCTCCCCCAGTTTCTTAATTTCCTTTTCAACGTCACTGCACCCCCTTTGCTCCTCCACTAGCTGTCTTTGTAATCGTGCAATATCCTTCGTTAACTGTTTAATGGTTTTCACATGCTTTTTCCTCCTGGTTATGAGCTCCTTCTGCCGCACCACACTTTGTCTTTCGACCTCCCTTAATTGGGCCCTAAACCCGGCCAAAAGTGCACCAGCACTTTTGACACCCTCAAACTCATCTGCTGAGTCGTCATCGGTCACTGATGACCCAGCAGGGGAGGAGGATGTCGCAGCATGATGGGCAGCAGGGGAGGAGGATGTCACAGCACGAAGGACAGCACCAGAGGCAGCAGGGGAGGAGTATGTCGTAGCACGACGGGCAGCACCAGCAGCAGCAGGGGAGGATGATGTCGCAGCACGAGGGGCAGCACCACCAGCAGCAGCAGGGGAGGAGGGTATCGCAGCCGGAGAGCTGGACCTTTCCTGTTCTGGAGTCCTTTCCTGTTCTGGAGTAGCTTCAGCGGGCGCCTCCGTTACCTGTTGCTCCTCCGACTCCATCTCTTCGCATATACTTCTCAATAAGTCCATGCATTTTCCTGGTCGCTCAATATCGAAAATACCTGGACTAAGATGGAGGGGCAGCGGAGACAGTTGCCGTTCTTCTTGGCTGGAGGTTGAGGCTGATGCTTCAGGCGAACGTAGTTTTCGGAGCTTTTTGAGGCCCTCCTCCGACAGATCATCTATCAACCTCAACGGTGGTGGTGATGGTTGTGGTGCTGGTGGTGGTGCTGGTGCTGCTGCAGCGAGCAAGGGGGGCTACAAAATAAATAAACATTCCTTAATTATTGTTTAAAAAAGAAAAAAACATTGCAATAATATTGAAAATATATATATGAAAAACAGATGAAAATAAAAAGACCTACCTGAATTACGATATCTTGCAAAATGTTAATTTTGGGCTTCTTTAAACTTAGTGAGTATTTCATCTTGATCGCTTTTAGTCACTGCTTTTAGTCACTGAACACACAAGAACTAATAATGACGCTTATGAGTCCCAATAGAAAATATATAGGAAAAA
>JAKCWB010000251.1:0-16573 GCA_022388445.1 Zophobas atratus | reverse complement strand
TAAAAAAACTTTTTTTTGATTTTTCTGACCCACCAACACACAAAAAAGCTGCGAACGACTCAGAATGGGAAAAGGAAACGTTTAGGTTTTTTTTAATGCATTCGGCTTCTAGATCCCAAAAAAAACTTTTAAAAAATTTTTCAAAAACGTCACTTTTGAAGTTTTTTCCCTTGTATTTTTAAGCCCTCAGATCCCTACGGGGCTCGGAAATGAAACGAAACCATCAAATTTTAGCTAAAACTGTTTTTTTTGTCGTTTTTTTTAAATAAATTTGAACATATTTCAAAGTTTTTTGAGGGTTCTAAACCCCCAAAAACACACTTAAACACAGAATCGCTCAAAAGGGAAAAGGAACTTTGGGGGTAAATTTTTTGCATTCTGGGTTCGAATACAAGAAAACTTTTAAAAATTTTCTTCGAAACGTCATTTTTTAAAGTGTTTTTTTTTATTTTTAAAGCCACTCAATACCCACGGGCTCGAAAGTGCAACGAAACCAAAAATTTTTAGCTAGAAACTGTATTTTTTGTCGATTTTTTTTGAATTTGAAATTTTTCAACGTTTTTTATGGTTCTACCCCCAAAACACACTTAAAGCAGGGCAGAATCGACTCAAAAGAAAAGGAGACTTTTTAGGTAAATTTTAAAATGCATTCTGGCGTTCGTAGTACAAAAAAACTGTTAAAATTCTTCAAAACGCCCTTTTTTGAAGTGTTTTCTTGTACTTTTAAAAGCCACTCAGAACCCTACGGGCTGGGAAAGTGCAACGAAACCTCAATTTTAGCTAGAAACTGTATTTTTTCGATTTTTTTGAATTTAACTAATTAAACTTTTTTTGATGGTTCTGAGCCACCAAAACACACTTAAAGCATGCGAACGACTCAAATTAGGAAAAGGAATTTTTGGTCAATTTTAAGCTTTCTGGCTTCGTAAAAACAAGAAAACGTTAAAATTCTTCAAAACGCCCTTTTTTGAATGTTTTCCTTGTATTTTTAAGAAACTCAAAACCCCACGGGCCGAAAGTCAACGAAACCATCAAATTTTAGCTAGAAACTGATTTTTGTCGTTTTTATTGAATTTGAACTATATTTCAACGTTTTTTGATGGTTCTGAGCCACCAAACACACTTAAAGCATGCAGAATCGACTCAGAATAGAAAAGAGACTTTAGGTCAATTTATGCATTCTGGCGTTCGTAGATACAAGAAAACTGTTAAAATTCTTCAAAACGTCACTTTTGAAGTGTTTTCCTTGTACTTTTAAAACCATCAATACCCTACTGAGCTCGAAAGTCAACGAAACCATCAAATTTTAGCTAGAAACTGTATTTTTGGTCGATTTTATTAATTTGAACTAATTTCAAAGTTTTTTGATGGTCTGAGCCACCAAACACACTTAAAGCATGCAGAATCGACTCAGAATAGAAAAGGAGACGTTTAGGTCAATTTTATGCATTCTGCGTTCGTAATACAAGAAAACTGTTAAAATTCTTCAGAACGTCACTTTTGAAGTGTTTTCTTGTACTTTTAAGCCACTCAGATACCCAAACGGGCTCGAAAGTGCAACGAAACCATCAAATTTATGCATTCTGGCGTTCGTAGATACAAGAAAACTGTTAAAATTCTTCAGAAACGTCACTTTTGAAGTGTTTTCTTGTACTTTTAAGCCACTCAGATACCCGACGGGCTCGGAAAGTGCAACGAAACCATCAAATTTTAGCTAGAAACTGTATTTTTGTCGATTTTTATTGAATTTGAACTATATTTCAACGTTTTTTGATGGTTCTGAGCCACCAAACACACTTAAAGCATGCAGAATCGACTCAGAATAGGAAAAGGAGACGTTTAGGTCAATTTTATGCATTCTGGCGTTCGTAGATACAAGAAAACTGTTAAAATTCTTCAGAAACGTCACTTTTGAAGTGTTTTCTAGTACTTTTAAGCCACTCAGATACCCTACGGGCTCGGAAAGTGCAACGAAACCATCAAATTTTAGCTAGAAACTGTATTTTTTGTCGATTTTTATTGAATTTGAACTATATTTCAACGTTTTTTGATGGTTCTGAGCCACCAAACACACTTAAAGCATGCAGAATCGACTCAGAATAGGAAAAGGAGACGTTTAGGTCAATTTTATGCATTCTGGCGTTCGTAGATACAAGAAAACTGTTAAAATTCTTCAGAAACGTCACTTTTGAAGTGTTTTCTTGTACTTTTAAGCCACTCAGATACCCTACGGGCTCGGAAAGTGCAACGAAACCATCAAATTTTAGCTAGAAACTGTATTTTTGTCGATTTTTATTGAATTTGAACTATATTTCAACGTTTTTTGATGGTTCTGAGCCACCAAACACACTTAAAGCATGCAGAATCGACTCAGAATAGGAAAAGGAGACGTTTAGGTCAATTTTATGCATTCTGGCGTTCGTAGATACAAGAAAACTGTTAAAATTCTTCAGAAACGTCACTTTTGAAGTGTTTTCTTGTACTTTTAAGCCACTCAGATACCCTATGGGCTCGGAAAGTGCAACGAAACCATCAAATTTTAGCTAGAAACTGTATTTTTGTCGATTTTTATTGAATTTGAACTATATTTCAACGTTTTTTGATGGTTCTGAGCCACCAAACACACTTAAAGCATGCAGAATCGACTCAGAATAGGAAAAGGAGACGTTTAGGTCAATTTTATGCATTCTGGCGTTCGTAGATACAAGAAAACTGTTAAAATTCTTCAGAAAAGTCACTTTTGAAGTGTTTTCTTGTACTTTTAAGCCACTCAGATACCCTACGGGCTCGGAAAGTGCAACGAAACCATCAAATTTTAGCTAGAAACTGTATTTTTGTCGATTTTTATTGAATTTGAACTATATTTCAACGTTTTTTGATGGTTCTGAGCCACCAAACACACTTAAAGCATGCAGAATCGACTCAGAATAGGAAAAGGAGACGTTTAGGTCAATTTTATGCATTCTGGCGTTCGTAGATACAAGAAAACTGTTAAAATTCTTCAGAAACGTCACTTTTGAAGTTTTTTCTAGTACTTTTAAGCCACTCAGATACCCTACGGCTCGGAAAGTGCAACGAAACCATCAAATTTTAGCTAGAAACTGTATTTTTGGTCGATTTTTATTGAATTTGAACTATATTTCAACGTTTTTTTGATGGTTCTGAGCCACCAAAACACTTAAAGCATGCAGAAGAAAAATATTATTATTATTATTAAATTTTTAGAGCAGAGATTGCCATCTATTATGCTCCCACAAAAATAAATTTTCAAAATTTTATAAAATATCTTAAGACAGAAATTCCTCAATATATAAGTCCAACTTGTTTTTAAATACCTCTTTGCTTGCCGTGTCTACGATTTCTTCTGGTAATCTATTCCAATCTTCGCAAACTCTATTTGAGAAAAAGTATTCACGACAGGATATCCTAAACTTATCTTTATTTAATTTTAACTTATGCCCTCGTAGTTGCTTATTTTTATTAAATTTGAAAAGTTTCTCACAGATGTTTGTGTTGTCGTGAATCAGTTTGTGACTCCATATTAAATCATTTCGCCTTCTTCTGAATTCCAATTTCTGAAAATTTAAACGATCCAGTCTGTTTCTGTACGATAACCTTTTAAAACCTGTCACCTTTTTCGTCAAGCGTCTCTGAACTTTTTCCAAGTTATCTTTATCGCGAATAAGCCATGGTGACCAGATGACACTTGCAAATTCTAAAATTGGGAGAACGTATGTCTTATAGAGCTTTAAAAATATTTGAGAACTCGGACGACTAAATGCTTTAAACAGAATATAACTCAATGAATTGGCACGCTTAACAATAGATGCGACTTGAACAGACCAGCTTAAATCTTTAGTTATGATGACACCAAGGTCTTTTTGACAATCTTTAGAAGAGATACACTGATTTCCAATGTAATATGGGAAGTTGGGATTTTTGCGGCCAAGGCGCAAAATATTACACTTATCTCTATTTATAGGTATAAGCCAATCATCACACCAATCATTTATTATATTCAGATCTTTTTGAACCTTACTGTGCTCTACAAATGATCTGCCAAATATTTTGCAATCATCAGCGTAAAAGACATGTTCAGACTTTATTAAGAAACTTAGATCAGATATATATAAAGAAAACAAGATTGGTCCAAGTACAGATCCTTGTGGAACCCCTGACATAACAGAACGCACTGAAGACCTCGAATTACCGACTTTCACAAAGAAAGTTCTATTTGATAGGAAAGCTGCAATCCAGTTTAATAGTTTTCCTCGGATACCTAAATGATCAAGCTTACTCAAGAGACGTCTATGAGGAACTCGATCGAATGCTTTTTCGAAATCAAGATAAACCACATCTACAGGATCAGACCTATCAATATGTGACGTCCATGTCATTTTTGTCGATTTTTATTGAATATGAACTATATTTCAACGTTTTTTGATGGTTCTGAGCCACCAAACACACTTAAAGCATGCAGAATCGACTCAGAATAGGAAAAGGAGACGTTTAGGTCAATTTTAGGCATTCTGGCGTTCGTAGATACAAGAAAACTGTTAAAATTCTTCAGAAACGTCACTTTTGAAGTGTTTTCTTGTACTTTTAAGCCACTCAGATACCCTACGGGCTCGGAAAGTGCAACGAAACCATCAAATTTTAACTAGAAACTGTATTTTTGTCGATTTTTATTGAATTTGAACTATATTTCAACGTTTTTTGATGGTTCTGAGCCACCAAACACACTTAAAGCATGCAGAATCGACTCAGAATAGGAAAAGGAGACGTTTAGGTCAATTTTATGCATTCTGGCGTTCGTAGATACAAGAAAACTGTTAAAATTCTTCAGAAACGTCACTTTTGAAGTGTTTTCTTGTACTTTTAAGCCACTCAGATACCCTACGGGCTCGGAAAGTGCAACGAAACCATCAAATTTTAACTAGAAACTGTATTTTTGTCGATTTTTATTGAATTTGAACTATATTTCAACGTTTTTTGATGGTTCTGAGCCACCAAACACACTTAAAGCATGCAGAATCGACTCAGAATAGGAAAAGGAGACGTTTAGGTCAATTTTATGCATTCTGGCGTTCGTAGATACAAGAACACTGTTAAAATTCTTCAGAAACGTCACTTTTGAAGTGTTTTCTTGTACTTTTAAGCCACTCAGATACCCTACGGGCTCGGAAAGTGCAACGAAACCATCAAATTTTAGCTAGAAACTGTATTTTTGTCGATTTTTATTGAATTTGAACTATATTTCAACGTTTTTTGATGGTTCTGAGCCACCAAACACACTTAAAGCATGCAGAATCGACTCAGAATAGGAAAAGGAGACGTTTAGGTCAATTTTATGCATTCTGGCGTTCGTAGATACAAGAAAACTGTTAAAATTCTTCAGAAACGTCACTTTTGAAGTGTTTTCTTGTACTTTTAAGCCACTCAGATACCCTACGGGCTCGGAAAGTGCAACGAAACCATCAAATTTTAACTAGAAACTGTATTTTTGTCGATTTTTATTGAATTTGAACTATATTTCAACGTTTTTTGATGGTTCTGAGCCACCAAACACACTTAAAGCATGCAGAATCGACTCAGAATAGGAAAAGGAGACGTTTAGGTCAATTTTATGCATTCTGGCGTTCGTAGATACAAGAAAACTGTTAAAATTCTTCAGAAACGTCACTTTTGAAGTGTTTTCTTGTACTTTTAAGCCACTCAGATACCCTACGGGCTCGGAAAGTGCAACGAAACCATCAAATTTTAACTAGAAACTGTATTTTTGTCGATTTTTATTGAATTTGAACTATATTTAAACGTTTTTTGATGGTTCTGAGCCACCAAACACACTTAAAGCATGCAGAATCGACTCAGAATAGGAAAAGGAGACGTTTAGGTCAATTTTATGCATTCTGGCGTTCGTAGATACAAGAAAACTGTTAAAATTCTTCAGAAACGTCACTTTTGAAGTGTTTTCTTGTACTTTTAAGCCACTCAGATACCCTACGGGCTCGGAAAGTGCAACGAAACCATCAAATTTTAACTAGAAACTGTATTTTTGTCGATTTTTATTGAATTTGAACTATATTTCAACGTTTTTTGATGGTTCTGAGCCACTAAACACTCTTAAAGTATGCAGAATCGACTCAGAATAGGAAAAGGAGACGTTTAGGTCAATTTTATGCATTCTGGCGTTCGTAGATACAAGAAAACTGTTAAAATTCTTCAGAAACGTCACTTTTGAAGTGTTTTCTTGTACTTTTAAGCCACTCAGATACCCTACGGGCTCGGAAAGTGCAACGAAACCATCAAATTTTAGCTAGAAACTGTATTTTTGTCGATTTTTATTGAATTTGAACTATATTTCAACGTTTTTTGATGGTTCTGAGCCACCAAACACACTTAAAGCATGCAGAATCCACTCAGAATAGGAAAAGGAGACGTTTAGGTCAATTTTATGCATTCTGGCGTTCGTAGATACAAGAAAACCGTTAAAATTCTTCAGAAACGTCACTTTTGAAGTGTTTTCTTGTACTTTTAAGCCACTCAGATACCCTACGGGCTCGGAAAGTGCAACGAAACCATCAAATTTTAACTAGAAACAGTATTTTTGTCGATTTTTATTGAATTTGAACTATATTTCAACGTTTTTTGATGGTTCTGAGCCACCAAACACACTTAAAGCATGCAGAATCGACTCAGAATAGGAAAAGGAGACGTTTAGGTCAATTTTATGCATTCTGGCGTTCGTAGATACAAGAAAACTGTTAAAATTCTTCAGAAACGTCACTTTTGAAGTGTTTTCTTGTACTTTTAAGCCACTCAGATACCCTACGGGCTCGGAAAGTGCAACGAAACCATCAAATTTTAACTAGAAACTGTATTTTTGTCGATTTTTATTGAATTTGAACTATATTTAAACGTTTTTTGATGGTTCTGAGCACCAAACACACTTAAAGCATGCAGAATCGACTCAGAATAGGAAAAGGAGACGTTTAGGTCAATTTTATGCATTCTGGCTTTCGTAGATACAAGAAAACTGTTAAAATTCTCAGAAACGTCACTTTTGAAGTGTTTTCTTGTACTTTTAAGCCACTCAGATACCCTACGGGCTCGGAAAGTGCAACGAAACCATCAAATTTTAACTAGAAACTGTATTTTTTTGTCGATTTTTATTGAATTTGAACTATATTTCAACGTTTTTTGATGGTTCTGAGCCACCAAACACTCTTAAAGCATGCAGAATCGATTCAGAATAGGAAAAGGAGACGTTTAGGTCAATTTTATTGCATTCTGGCGTTCGTAGATACAAGAAAACTGTTAAAATTCTTCAGAAACGTCACTTTTGAAGTGTTTTCTTGTACTTTTAAGCCACTCAGATACCTACGGGCTCGGAAATTGCAACGAAACCATCAAATTTTAACTAGAAACTGTATTTTTGTCGATTTTTATTGAATTTGAACTATATTTCAACGTTTTTTGATGGTTCTGAGCACCAAACACTCTTAAAGCATGCAGAATCGACTCAGAATAGGAAAAGGAGACGTTTAGGTCAATTTTATGCATTCTGGCGTTCGTAGATACAAAGAAAACTGTTAAAATTCTTCAGAAACGTCACTTCTGAAGTGTTTTCTTGTACTTTTAAGCCACTCAGATACCCTACGGGCTCGGAAAGTGCAACGAAACCATCAAATTTTAACTAGAAACTGTATTTTTGTCGATTTTTATTGAATTTGAACTATATTTCAACGTTTTTTGATGGTTCTGAGCCACCAAACACACTTAAAGTATGCAGAATCGACTCAGAATAGGAAAAGGAGACGTTTAGGTCAATTTTATGCATTCTGGCGTTCGTAGATACAAGAAAACTGTTAAAATTTTTCAGAAACGTCACTTTTGAAGTGTTTTCTTGTACTTTTAAGCCACTCAGATACCCAACGGGCTCGGAAAGTGCAACGAAACCATCAAATTTTAACTAGAAACTGTATTTTTGTCGATTTTTATTGAATTTGAACTATATTTCAACGTTTTTTGATGGTTCTGAGCCACCAAACACACTTAAAGCATGCAGAATCGACTCAGAATAGGAAAAGGAGACGTTTAGGTCAATTTTATGCATTCTGGCGTTCGTAGATACAAGAAAACTGTTAAAATTCTTCAGAAAACGTCACTTTTGAAGTGTTTTCTTGTACTTTTAAGCCACTCAGATACCCTACGGGCTCGGAAAGTGCAACGAAACCATCAAATTTTAACTAGAAACTGTATTTTTGTCGATTTTTATTGAATTTGAACTATATTTCAACGTTTTTTGATGGTTCTGAGCCACCAAACACACTTAAAGCATGCAGAATCGACTCAGAATAGGACAAGGAGACGTTTAGGTCAATTTTATGCATTCTGGCGTTCGTAGATACAAGAAAACTGTTAAAATTCTTCAGAAACGTCACTTTTGAAGTGTTTTCTTGTACTTTTAAGCCACTCAGATACCCTACGGGCTCGGAAAGTGCAACGAAACCATCAAATTTTAGCTAGAAACTGTATTTTTGTCGATTTTTATTGAATTTGAACTATATTTCAACGTTTTTTGATGGTTCTGAGCCACCAAACACACTTAAAGCATGCAGAATCGACTCAGAATAGGAAAAGGAGACGTTTAGGTCAATTTTATGCATTCTGGCGTTCGTAGATACAAGAAAACTGTTAAAATTCTTCAGAAACGTCACTTTTGAAGTGTTTTCTTGTACTTTTAAGCCACTCGGATACCCTACGGGCTCGGAAAGTGCAACGAAACCATCAAATTTTAGCTAGAAACTGTATTTTTGTCGATTTTTATTGAATTTGAACTATATTTCAACGTTTTTTGATGGTTCTGAGCCACCAAACACACTTAAAGCATGCAGAATCGACTCAGAATAGGAAAAGGAGACGTTTAGGTCAATTTTATGCATTCTGGCGTTCGTAGATACAAGAAAACTGTTAAAATTCTTCAGAAACGTCACTTTTGAAGTGTTTTCTTGTACTTTTAAGCCACTCAGATACCCTACGGGCTCGGAAAGTGCAACGAAACCATCAAATTTTAACTAGAAACTGTATTTTTGTCGATTTTTATTGAATTTGAACTATATTTGTTTATCAACAGAGTAGATCCTTGCCATTTTTCGCCACGTCTGGTGTACCACAGGGATCCAACTTAGGGCCCCTGTTGTTTCTACTGTTTATCAATGACCTTAGTGACATAATGGATAGTAACAGATTGTTCTACGCAGACGACTTGAAATTATACGCCAAAATTGATTGTTTTAGCGATTGCTTAAATCTTCAACATGATTTAGATAAAGTTTATAACTGGTGTTGCGAGAATTGTCTGTTTCTGAACATTGGTAAATGCAAGGTGATATCTTACAGTCGTAAAAGGCAGATTACTCAGTTTGACTATAGCATTAATAATGACTTAATACAACGTTGCTCGAAAACTACTGACTTAGGTGTGACATTTGATACTGAATTTACCTTCAGGGAACATATTACCATTAAAATTAAGGAATCATGCCGTGTTTTAGGCTTCATATACAGAAATTGTTCTGATTTTAGAAATAGAAACGATAGTTTGAAGACCCTATATTACGCTTTGGTGCGTTCTAAACTCGAGTATTGCTCTCTAATTTGGTATCCTGTGTACTCCTATATGGTTAAAGGGATAGAGCGTATCCAACGTAAATTTCTGAAATTTCTTTATCGCCAACGTTTTGGTTATTACCCTCATAGACACTTTGAGCATTCCATCCTTTTGTCTATCTTTGGAGTATTGTCACTTGAAACAAGGAGGGTCTTATCATCCATTAATTTTGTATATAAGTTAAATAATTTTTATATTGACTGTCCCCTGCTTTTAGATTATCTTAATTTTTATGTGCCTCGTTTATCGAGTAGAAGTAGTCGCACGTTTTATTGCACCTTTAATAGAAGTAACGCCCTAAAGAGATCGCCTATCACGGTTGCTTGCTCCAACTTTAATATATTTGCGAAAGATTGTGATCTTAACTTCGATTCCTTAAAATGTATTCTAGGTAAAGCTGTTCTCGAGTTTAACAAAAAATAGTTTATCTTTATCTAATTAGTTTATATATTTTTCTAGTAGTTATATAGTGGGGGTTCTAGACCAGGTCAAATGAGGTCAAACTGGTCCAGCTCCCCCATTACTTTTCATCGAGCGGTCATTGACCTTTCATTTGTTGTCGACCTTGTCGTTGCACGTGGCTGTCCTTGCCAGCTGGTCCAGCTCCCCCATTACTTTTCATCGGGCGATCATTGACCTAGTCGTTGCACGACCTTGGTCGTTTATTGCCCTCGTTCGTCTCGAGATCTATCCCCTCTTTTCGTTTAGGTCGGGGAGGGATCTCGGACGCAATCTCGCATCCCCACTTCCGTTTTATACTTGTATAAAAGTCGATGGATTCGTCTGTAGGAATTAATTAGTTTTTTGAATTCAATTATTTAACACTTTGTAAAGTTGAAATGTCATCTTTCATTTCTACCTTGAATAAAGAGTCTCACTTGCAAGCTTTTGTGAGTGCGAAAACTTTAGAAGAAAATAAAAAATTTTTAACAAAAAATTTTAGTAAACTGTCTACAAAGTACGGTGACAAGATATTTGTGGAACTTGAAGAGTCTAGAACGATACTTCCACAGAGATTTACCGAAAAATTCACCGACTCAGTGATCAGCGATCTGAACCAGAAGATCGTGAACGGCTTGAAATTGTACTTGGTAAATAGAGGTCCGATCGGTCGAACCATCAATATCGAATTTATCGAAGAATGAAGAAGGCATTGGTTCATGTGGAAAACAAATCAAGTGCAGTTAGACTGCTTCATCGTAGATTAGAATTACACTTAAAACGAATTAGTTATTTAAAAGAAGCAATTAAAATGTATGAAATAAGGACTAAATTGAACAATCTTAAGCTGTAATAGAAATTATAATAAATATTATTTAATTCGTTCGGTGTATTATTTTCCCCAGTCTCATGTAAAAAATATTTGATTGCAAACCGTCATGAATAACAGACGTGTTTGTTTCGACAAAGTTCCGGTTATTTTCTTAATAAATGATAAAGAAAGCCGAATTAATACTTGGTTATACGATGTTAAAAGATTTCAAATGAATGTGGAACGTTTCGAATTGCAAATAAAGCCCTTAATCGAAAAAATGATGGAGAAGAAACGAAAATTTAGAGAAACAATCGAAAAATTGGATTCAGAATTGAAAATTATTCAGCAAAGAAAATCAGTTAAATAACTGTGCACATTGCGGTTAAACCACTGCGTCCTAAATTAGATTTAAATTTAAAACTTATTAGTTGCTTAAAATGTATAAAGTACGAACTTGTTTGTGTAATCTTAAGTTGTAATTGAAATTATAATAAATATTGTTTATTTCGTTTGGTGTATTATTTTCCCCAGTCTCATATAAAATTATTTAATTGCGAATAACCGCAACGAATAAAAGCCGTGTTTGTTCCGATAAAATTCCTGTTATTTTCTTAATAAATAAATGTTCATCAGCAACTTTCCGCCGATTTAAGTTTCTTTGCACTCGAAATCTCGTACGTTACAATCAGTTCAACGTAAAAATAATTATGCAAAACACGTCCGTTATTATTAGAATAAAATATCAAATGTGTGTTGTTTAAAATTAAAAAATGTTTGCTTACGACATTGAAAACAGGCAATTAAATTATCCGTTGTCCCTCGAAAACATTCATATACACGCACACATCACAGAAGCCACTATTTAGTGCAACAAAACCACCTTTTTCCCAAATCTTTCACGGTAAAATTCATAAACCGAAACACGCCGCCCGTCATTATTACAACACAGAATTAAATAACGCGATGCTGTTTCAGCAAATTCTTACGGAACTGGACGCTCTTATCTTCAATAGACAGGGACGTATTCGGAAATATTAAAAAAAAAGAATTATCGCTTGAGGGTGCCAAAGGGCAGAAAGTTTGTTAAAAAAATAAAAATGCATCCCTATAAACTAATGACACATTTGTGTAAAAATAAATGTGGGTTAGAGGTTCAATAATTGTTTAAATATAAAAAAAAATGTTTTACTCGAAGACGGTAAGAGATATGAGGTTCGTGCAAAGGACAAAAAAGTTCCTAAAATACGAAACACATGCACCTGTGTCGACGGTTTTTAGTTTGAGTTTAGCATTTCGGAGAAAAGGGCAAAAGTTTGTGGTGACCAAACGGAATTAGTTAAAAATTTGTTTTTTGTGTCAAAATATTTTCGGATGAATAGTCAATAGGTCCATGTAATTAAATATGTGAAAATTTGAGTTTGGGATCAAAAAATGTTCGTCAAAAAAGGTTGTCAGAATTAGAAAAAAAGATTTCCTTGAGCAGTAGGGAAGCAAATTAGAAGTTTTGATGAAAAAAAAAGTTAAAAAAACCCAAAGGATATAAAGAAAAATTGAAAATAAAAAATCTCCAAAAAAATTTATCGAAATTTTGAAAAGTTTGTTTTTCCATAAAAAAATGCATCCTCATGAACTACTAGCCTACCGTAACCAAAAATAAATATGAGTCATAGGTGTGTTTACCGTTCAAATAGAAAAAAACTTTGTTACTCGAAAACGGTAAGAGATAGAAGGTTCGTGTATAGGACAAAAAAGATCCAAAAATACGTGTCGTATACATCCCCTTCGACGTTTTTCAGCTAACTTGCAACATGGCGGTGAAAAGGGCAAAAGTTTGTAGCGTCGAAACGGCAAAACTTAAAAAAAATATTTTTGCATCAAAATATTTCTGAGTGAACAGTCTATAGGTCCACTTAGCAAAATAAATATTTTTCGCTACCGTTTAGTAGTAATAACGAAAAAACGTCATAGTTCGTAAGCGGTAAGAGGTAGCATGTCGGCACAGGGGAACGGGGAAAAGCTAAAAAAATTAAGGCATATGTTGAAGAAAAAAAATTTTGAAAAAAGTTGAAAACAAGGGAGAAAAGGGCAAAAGTTTCTAGTGTCCAAATGGTAAGAGATAGAATATCGGTTGTATACATCAAAACCTTCTTCTGGAACGAACGCATAAGTTTGCTCAAAAAAATCGATTCTGTCCACATCGACCTAGATACAGGAGCCATTTTTAGTTTTTTCAAGGTCGCTACGTAAAAATTTTTTCAGGTCGAAAAAAAGACCATCGAAAAAGGATTCGAATAAGCCCAACATGCAACACTTAAAAAAAAAAAAAAAAAAAAAAAAAAAAGCGAAATAAGATACTCGTGTAATTTATTCAGGTATAACCACTACTACTACAACTACTAACCCTTCTAACACTACAATACTTACAAAAAATATTATATGTATATATGTACATTATTAATTTATTAATTAATGCTTATCCTATAATTACCCCTACGACGATTCCCTACCACTACCACCACTACTACAAAAACTACTACTACAACTACTATTATAAATTTAAATACACTTCATTTTTGAGTACAGGTCCCTAACATTTACACTGTTCTCCCCCAGTTTCTTAATTTCCTTTTCAACGTCACTGCACCCCCTTTGCTCCTCCACTAGCTGTCTTTGTAATCGTGCAATATCCTTCGTTAACTGTTTAATGGTTTTCACATGCTTTTTCCTCCTGGTTATGAGCTCCTTCTGCCGCACCACACTTTGTCTTTCGACCTCCCTTAATTGGGCCCTAAACCCGGCCAAAAGTGCACCAGCACTTTTGACACCCTCAAACTCATCTGCTGAGTCGTCATCGGTCACTGATGACCCAGCAGGGGAGGAGGATGTCGCAGCATGATGGGCAGCAGGGGAGGAGGATGTCACAGCACGAAGGACAGCACCAGAGGCAGCAGGGGAGGAGTATGTCGTAGCACGACGGGCAGCACCAGCAGCAGCAGGGGAGGATGATGTCGCAGCACGAGGGGCAGCACCACCAGCAGCAGCAGGGGAGGAGGGTATCGCAGCCGGAGAGCTGGACCTTTCCTGTTCTGGAGTCCTTTCCTGTTCTGGAGTAGCTTCAGCGGGCGCCTCCGTTACCTGTTGCTCCTCCGACTCCATCTCTTCGCATATACTTCTCAATAAGTCCATGCATTTTCCTGGTCGCTCAATATCGAAAATACCTGGACTAAGATGGAGGGGCAGCGGAGACAGTTGCCGTTCTTCTTGGCTGGAGGTTGAGGCTGATGCTTCAGGCGAACGTAGTTTTCGGAGCTTTTTGAGGTCCTCCTCCGACAGATCATCTATCAACCTCAACGGTGGTGGTGATGGTTGTGGTGCTGGTGGTGGTGCTGGTGCTGCTGCAGCGAGCAAGGGGGGCTACAAAATAAATAAACATTCCTTAATTATTGTTTAAAAAAGAAAAAAACATTGCAATAATATTGAAAATATATATATGAAAAACAGATGAAAATAAAAAGACCTACCTGAATTACGATATCTTGCAAAATGTTAATTTTGGGCTTCTTTAAACTTAGTGAGTATTTCATCTTGATCGCTTTTAGTCACTGCTTTTAGTCACTGAACACACAAGAACTAATAATGACGCTTATGAGTCCCAATAGAAAATATATAGGAAAAATAATGCAGAATAAGGAAAAAATAAATTAGGTAGTAGGGTGAAATGCCAGATCAGCAATTTATTATGTCCATATATGGACATTTAGAAGATTGATATATTTCAAGGTCATGAAAAAACTATTTCCGTGAGAAATGCAATTCGGCACTTTTCGTGAAACATACAAATCAGCAATTTGTTGCATTTTCTTGAAGACGTGCTCTTCTCGGAAATTAAGTCTTCAAGGTTATGAAAAAACCTATTTCCGTGAGAAATGCAATTCAGCAATTCTGTAAACACGTGCTCTCCTCGGAAATTAAGAGTTCAAGGTCATCAAAAAACTATTTCCGTGAGAAATGCAATTCAGCAATTTTATGCGCTTCGAGGTTTGTCTCCATCGATGCTCTCGAAAGAAACACAAATCAGCATTTTTTTTTTTTGTTTTTTGTGTCTATAAGAAGGTGCGTTTCTATAAAAGTAGGTCCCAATGTCCTACTATTACAATCATTATCATGAATATGACAAAAATTGAAGCAAACCATACATGATCGTTTCTTAAACAAAAATCAATGACTTCCTTTGAACTGCGACTGCTCTTAGTATTTTCTATTATTAACCAATTGGAAAATTGGTAATTTTCTTCTTCGGTTTTTATCTTGTACGTCAAATGATTCTGCATTGTTATATTTTTCGCATAGAAAAGATGATGATAACTGGCTTCGATTAGATTGATCGGTGTCATTTTTTCCCAACATTCTTTTTCGTACGTCTGAATATACAGCAGACTTATATTTGAAGTGTTGTAGAGATACAAATTGTTTTCAACAAGCACACTTAATAGTATTATCACACTTTGCTAGGTAGAAACATCTTAGACTTATCTTCTTGTACACGTTGATACTCGTAGGGAAGAAGTTTTTAGAGGTGGTAAATGATGGTGGTAGGGTAATAGCGATAGAAATAACAAATTATTGTTTTCTTATTTATTTGTTAAATGTCGCATGGTAGGCGTTTAAGGCTGTTCTGTCTAAAAACAGGGACCTATCTAACTTTGGGACATAGGTCCCTGAGAATTCGTTGTCCCAGTTTTCCACTTGCGGTGGTGTTGTCGGTGGTTCGTTGAACCACTTTGATGGTGGTAGGGGTGGTGTAGATGGTCTGGGAAGTGCAGTCTCCCAGAGTTTTCGCTCCCTTTCCCAGGCATCTCGGTGGCATTTGAAAATATGCTTCCTCAACCTATTCTCTAAAAGCCTGTGGCTGGCATCATAAGGGCAGATAACAAATTTCTCTATGCAGAAAAACAAATTTTTTTAGAACTTTAAATACTACAAAAAAAAAAATATATATAAGCTTACCCATTTCTGTCGTTAATTAATTATTATGTTATGTACTTGCAGGATACTTATTAATCTCTTCTTGTGTGTGATCTTTAATTTATACACTATATTAATCCCCACCCCTACATTTTCCCCCATTTTTATTACAGTATAGATTTTCTTGAGAACTCTAAAGTTGATGATTCAGTTGCTTTCCTCATGTTTCATTTTTCGCTGACTTGAATTTATTTTTTACGATCACGTTTTCAACTAAAAGTTGCAAGTTTTAACTTGCAAATTAATTCACATATAAACAAGAAACTAGTCAACGAGAAATAGTAGTGTTTTTGTTTTCTGCTGTGGTGAGCAAGTTTCACGACAAAAAAATGAAATCACAAGAATCAGTGACGGCTATATGTAAAAACTCTCTTAAGCTAATTCATGAATACATAAGTAAAATCAAAACAATCGAAGAAACTAAACATTTTTTAGTTTATATCAATACCAGTATTAGAATAATTAGAAAAGCACTCAAATGTAAAATCCATCGAGAAAATATATTGGAAAACGCGAATTCCTTAGAAACAAGTTTGGCATATTTGAAATTTTATCGCCTAAAGCTTTTAAATAAGAAAAAACAATTATCTATAAAAACTGGTGAAGGCTATATTAAACAG
>JAKCWB010000250.1:0-16624 GCA_022388445.1 Zophobas atratus | reverse complement strand
TTTAAATCAAATAGATTTATTCAAGCTTTCATGTTTACAATATTTTGTATAAATGTTAATTATAATATGATGGTGGAGTTGTCAATGTCCAAGTAGACATCCTGGTAAATTTTTCAACACAGTCAGGATAACACATAAACGTTCCACGGGGCTAGAGAATATTCGGGCCTAAGAGACTAGCTGAGACACACACAAATTGTGTTATGCCATTTCTGACTTACCAACTTCATCGCCATCTGAATATGAGTAGAATCACTATAAAGCCATTAAACTCTTAGGCCGGTGTACCCCCTTCGCCTGCTAAGATGTGTAATAATGGCACGGGCCTAGAGCGTTGTATATCGTCATGGCTATTATTATTATTATTATTATTATTTTTGCATCTTCTCACAGACGGTTGTCCAATTATGAGAAGGCATAATGTGTTGGAAAGGCAAGCTTATAAATGAAATTCGTAAATTAAAATTGAACTTTTAATTTTTTTAAATCACGTATTTTGCAGAAAAATATGTCGATTTCGTCTGAGACCCTATTGTAGTTCGAGCACATTGCATATAGAGGGGAATATTTGTATATATCAATTCTAGGTGTGGGCAAATAGAATGTGTTTGAAGTCCTGTTATGTCTAGTACGACAATCAAAAGGTAATTTCTCCAAAATATAAGGGCAATTCATAATCCCATGTATTATTTTATACAGAAATATCAGGGAACAAATGAATCTGCGGTCAATCAGGGGCTGTAGCTGAACCTTGTTGAGTAACAATTCTTGTGATGTATGCCGTGGCGGGTACATTCCTTCCAATTTATACGTCGCAAATTTTAAAAATTTTCTTTGAATTTTCTCAAATAAATCTATATATTTCTGTTGATAAGGAGACCATATAACGCTTGCGTATTCAAGTTTAGATCTGACGAATGTTACGTATATAGTCTTTATGATAGCAAGTTGTTGAAATTCGCGTACGTTTCTTATTAAGAAGCCAAGAGCTTTATAAGACGAATTAATTATGTTATTGTAGTGAGTAGTAAAGGTTAGCCCAGGATCAAACGTAACCCCTAAGTCTTTAATAACTTCAGGTCTATTCAGCTGAAAACCGTTCATAATGTAACCGTGATTTATAACGTGCACTTTGTTTGTAAATGTAAAAACGTGACATTTGTCCTTATTCACCTCAAAGCCATTATTAGAACACCAGTCAAAAACCTTTAGAACATTTTTCTGAAGTTCAAAGATGTCTTCCGAAGATTTAATACGCAGAAACAATTTCAAATCATCCGCATATAACAAACATGGAACAGACAATTCATGAACAATATCGTTGATAAACAGGTTGAAAAGCAACGGCCCCAAAACCGAGCCCTGAGGAACTCCAGACGTAACATAGATATTCTTTGAGAAATAGCCATTGTAAACAACACATTGTGTTCTATCCGACAGATACGAAAATAAAAACTTAACAAGATTTTGGGACAGACCAAAATTATTAAGTTTCGCTTTTAGTAAAATGTGATCTACCCTGTCAAAAGCCTTAGCAAAATCAGCATATATTACATCAACCTGTTGTTTGTTATTGAATGCTTCGCAAACATATTGGGTGAAGTTGAATAAATTCGAAGCTGTCGATCGTCCGGGCACAAAACCATGTTGTTGACTGCAAATCATATTCTTTGTGTGTTCACCGATAAAACGATGAAGAATAATCTCAAACGTCTTTGAAAAATTGGAGATAAGAGAAATAGGACGATAATTTTCCACTTTAGAATTTTCACCTTTTTTAGGAATTGGCGTTATATGTGATCGTTTCCATCTTTCTGGAAATTTAGCCGTGGCCAGTGATAAATTGTAAATAATGGTTAATGGAACAGCAAAAACTTGAGCGCAATCGGTGAGAATAAAACTAGGAACATTATCAGGACCAGCAGTATATGTAGACTTTAAAGAATGTAGTGCATCAAGTACGTCTTTCTCCTCCACATTAAATAGATTCAGTGTATCTATGCTAGATCGTTGATCAGTTATAGAATTAGAGTTCATCAACGGGGGCCTGTAGCAATTTGAAAAGTGGGACGCAAATGCGTCTACTATTTTTTCAGAATCTGTATATCTACTACCTTGATAACTTAAAGCACCAGGAATTCTATTGTCTCTGTTTTTACAACTAATGAAAGACCAAAATTTTTTTGGTTCAGCAATAATCTTCTGTTCTGCCTCTGAAATGAAATTAGCGTAATCTTGTTTTATGATTAACTTAATCTGTTTCCTTAGACATCGAAATTCATTAAGAGATTGCAGATTACCTGTTGCTTTATATTTCTTGAAGCAAGACCATTTAGTTTTAATAAGTTTACGCAGTTTATTACTGAACCAAGGCGGAAACAAATGCGACGATTTCCTATATCTACAAAGAGGCACGCAATCATTAAACAAGGAATGCAAAATGTTATAAAAATGAGAGCACGCTTCATCAACATCATTAAAATTTTTTAAGGTCGACCAATCAACTTTCTCCAAAGTATTATACAATAAAGGAATATTAGCTTTGCGGAAATTCCAAAATACATAACTATTGTTGACGTGGGTTTTACAATTGTTCCTTTCAAGTTTTGAAGTTTTTGCAGAATAAGTTATAAGTAGAGCTGGGTGGTGCAGATCTTCTGTAAGAACTGGGTCTTCAGACTTTGAAACTAAGCAGTTTGTATTGGATATGACAAGATCAAGAAAAATGTTATGATGATTTGGAATTGCATTAAGTTGTGTACACTCCATTATATTTAAAAACCTAGTAAGTAAATTAATCTTGTTATCTGTATTATTCACAATATGTGGCTTGTAATTATGGATATTAAAATCACCTACAATTAACACCTTAGAATTATTTGCCTGTAAGTGATTACTTATAACGTCAAAAAATAATTCATAATCTTTTAAGGCAGCTTTCGGTGGAATATAAACAGCAAGCACATAAAATTTCATGCTATTGTGAATTATTTTTAACAGAATCAGATCAATCGAGGATGGTAAAACTACATTTGTAAATTTGGATAGATCTACTTCTTCATAAGAGATATTACGATCAAGGGCTACTGCAACACCTCCACCTTTAGTTAAATGCAAATCTTTAAACTTACGATCAGACCTAACGATGTTATATTTATTTGGGAAAATCTCAGCATTATGAATTGAATCATTAAGCCAAGTTTCAGTCAGAATTATTATATCAAAATTACGTGCTGCAGATTCATTGTATAATGTATCAAGTTTAGAGTTAACGCCTCTAACATTTTGGTAGTAGATGAGAAGGTCATTTGAACTTAAAATAGAGGACGTTTCGGATAGTTGCTATGACGAAAGAATATTATTTCTTAATTGTTGCAGAGCAATTAAGTAAGTAGGACAACGTGTGTCCCAAGCAGCGTGCCCAGTATCTAGTATTGTATCAGATTTTTTTGCAGCTTTAACACAGTTGATACATTTTAAATTTGCCGCCGAACAGTCTTTAACTTCATGTTCCTCAGAACATCTGGGACAACAAACCTTTACAGTACAGACACGAGACGAATGACCAAAACCGTTACATTTATAACAGCGATTTATCTCCAAGGCGTCATATACATTACAGAAATCGTATCCTACGAAAAAACCACCGGCAGCCATTAAACGATCATAAGTGGGTTTGTCAATTTGAAAAATTGCCTGAAATATATTAGGTTTCTTCTTAGTCGGCCAAATTTTGACAACGTTGCATACTGAGTTAGGATTAAATATATCACTATTTACTTTAACAACATGTTCGAAAAGATCCTGTAACTCCTCTGAAGAGTATCTGTGAGTGAGACCAACTATTTTTACCCTGGGATGAATACCCTTAACTTCTTTGATAACGTAAGAATCTGCAAGTTTTTCTTGAGCGATTTTCTTAAAGCGAGAATTGTCCTCAATCGAAGAGCAGCCAACCAAAATACCTCCATGTTTCACAGACTTAACTTTAGAAATGTGAATATCAGAGTCAACAGGATTGATGGTGGAAGCTATGTCAGATTTGGTTTTCTGAGAATCTTGATTAGCGTCTTTTGGCTCGATAATGACAGCAGGTTTGCTCTTATTTTTAACGATGTCCGAAAATTTAACAGGAGATATGGATGCAGTGGATTCAGCTATTTTACGTTTTTCAACATCTTTAAGAAGATCGATTTTTAAATTATTGAATACGTCCTTCATACTACCTACAAGTTCATTGAATTTATCTTGAAGAAAAATATTTAAGCTCTCTGAATCAACACAGAAACATTTTCTGACACAGTCAGGGCATTTCCAGGATAATCCAGAGGCTAAATCGAAATATTTCTGCAAATCTTCAGGTAAGTTAACGCATTGATAATGAAAATGTTTATCGCAAATACCAGAACAAGACAACGAGAGAGAAGATTGCTGTATATGTCCATGACAAATACCGCAAGCGAAAAGCATTTTAAAAAAAAAAAAAAAGAACACGAATAACTAGGTAGAAGTATTCACAAAACTGATGCTCTTATGACACACAGTCTCACTTGAGAGAAGTGAAAAATCCGAGAATAGGCACGCAGCCTACCACGTGTAAAAGTCTAGGTTATGTTGCTTAAATTAACCAAAAAATGAATAAAATAAAAAAAATTCTTATCAAAATTATAAAAAACTAAAAAATGACTCACCCCTTCGGCACTAATGAAAAGAGAAATGCACAAAACCTATTAATAAATCAGTAAATTTGCAGACAACAAATCAAAACAAACCATAGAGTTTGTTTCCGTAGACGTATTTTCCTATTCTGAGTCGATTCTGCATGCTTTAAGTGTGTTTGGTGGCTCAGAACCATCAAAAAACGTTGAAATATAGTTCAAATTCAATAAAAATCGACAAAAATACAGTTTCTAGCTAAAATTTGATGGTTTCGTTGCACTTTCCGAGCCCGTAGGGTATCTGATTGGCTTAAAAGTACAAGAAAACACTTGAAAAGTGACGTTTCTGAAGAATTTTAACAGTTTTCTTGTATCTACGAACGCCAGAATGCATAAAATTGACCTAAACGTCTCCTTTTCCTATTCTGAGTCGATTCTGCATGCTTTAAGTGTGTTTGGTGGCTCAGAACCATCAAAAAACGTTGAAATATAGTTCAAATTCAATAAAAATCGACAAAAATACAGTTTCTAGCTAAAATTTGATGTTTCGTTGCACTTTCCGAGCCCGTAGGGTATCTGATTGGCTTAAAAGTACAAGAAAACACTTCAAAAGTGACGTTTCTGAAGAATTTTAAGAGTTTTCTTGTATCTACGAACGCCAGAATGCTAAATTGACCTAAACGTCTCCTTTTTCTATTCTGAGTCGATTCTGCATGCTTTAAGTGTGTTTGGTGGCTCAGAACCATCAAAAAACGTTGAAATATAGTTCAAATTCAATAAAAATCGACAAAAATACAGTTTCTAAGCTAAAATTTGATGGTTTCGTTGCACTTTCCGAGCCCGTAGGTATCTGATTGGCTTAAAAGTACAAGAAAACACTTCAAAAGTGACGTTTCTGAAGAATTTTAAAGTTTTCTGTATCTACGAACGCCAGAATGCATAAAATTGACCTAAACGTCTCCTTTTCCAGTCTGATCGATTCTGCATGCTTTAAGTGTGTTTGTGCTCAGAACCATCAAAAACTAAATATAGTTCAAATTCATAAAAATGACAAAAATACAGTTTCTAGCAAAATTTATGGTTTCGTGACTTCGAGCCCGTAGGGTACTGATGTAAAAGACAAGAAAAACTTCAAAAGTACGTTTCTGAAGATTTAACATTTTTGATTACAACGCCAAATGCAAAAATTGACCTAAACGTTCTTTTCCTATTCTTGAGTCGATTCTGCATGCTTTAAGTGTGTTTGGTGGCTCAGAACCATCAAAAAACGTTGAAATATAGTTCAAATTCAATAAAAATCGACAAAAATACAGTTTCTAGCTAAAATTTGATGGTTTCGTTGCACTTTCCGAGCCCGTAGGGTATCTGATTGGCTTAAAAGTACAAGAAAACACTTCAAAAGTGACGTTTCTGAAGAATTTTAACAGTTTTCTTGTATCTACGAACGCCAGAATGCATAAAATTGACCTAAACGTCTCCTTTTCCTATTCTGAGTCGATTCTGCATGCTTTAAGTGTGTTTGGTGGCTCAGAACCATCAAAAAACGTTGAAATATAGTTCAAATTCAAAAAAATCGACAAAAATACAGTTTCTAGTAAAATTTGATGGTTTCGTTGCACTTTCCGAGCCCGTAGGGTATCTGATTGCTTAAAAGTACAAGAAAACACTTCAAAGTGACGTTTCTGAAGAATTTTAACAGTTTTCTTGTATCTACGAACGCCAGAATGCATAAATTGACCTAAACGTCTCCTTTTCCTATTCTGAGTCGATTCTGCATGCTTTAAGTGTGTTTGGTGGCTCAGAACCATCAAAAACGTTGAAATATAGTTCAAATTCAATAAAAATCGACAAAAATACAGTTTCTAGCTAAATTTGATGGTTTCGTTGCACTTTCCGAGCCCGTAGGGTATCTGATTGGCTTAAAAGTACAAGAAAACACTTCAAAAGTGACGTTTCTGAAGAATTTTAACAGTTTTCTTGTATCTACGAACGCCAGAATGCATAAAATTGACCTAAACGTCTCCTTTTCCTATTCTGAGTCGATTCTGCATGCTTTAAGTGTGTTTGGTGACTCAGAACCATCAAAAAACGTTGAAATATAGTTCAAATTCAATAAAAATCGACAAAAATACAGTTTCTAGCTAAAATTTGATGGTTTCGTTGCACTTTCCGAGCCCGTAGGGTATCTGATTGGCTTAAAAGTACAAGAAAACACTTCAAAAGTGACGTTTCTGAAGAATTTTAACAGTTTTCTTGTATCTACGAACGCCAGAATGCATAAAATTGACCTAAACGTCTCCTTTTCCTATTCTGAGTCGATTCTGCATGCTTTAAGTGTGTTTGGTGGCTCAGAACCATCAAAAAACGTTGAATATAGTTCAAATTTAATAAAAAATCGACAAAAATACAGTTTCTAGCTAAAATTTGATGGTTTCGTTGCACTTTCCGAGCCCGTAGGGTATCTGATTGGCTTAAAAGTACAAGAAAACACTTCAAAAGTGACGTTTCTGAAGAATTTTAACAGTTTTCTTGTATCTACGAACGCCAGAATGCATAAAATTGACCTAAACGTCTCCTTTTCCTATTCTGAGTCGATTCTGCATGCTTTAAGTGTGTTTGGTGGCTCAGAACCATCAAAAAACGTTGAAATATAGTTCAAATTCAATAAAAATCGACAAAAATACAGTTTCTAGCTAAAATTTGATGGTTTCGTTGCACTTTCCGAGCCCGTAGGGTATCTGATTGGCTTAAAAGTACAAGAAAACACTTCAAAAGTGACGTTTCTGAAGAATTTTAACAGTTTTCTTGTATCTACGAACGCCAGAATGCATAAAATTGACCTAAACGTCTCCTTTTCCTATTCTGAGTCGATTCTGCATGCTTTAAGTGTGTTTGGTGCTCAGAACCATCAAAAAACGTTGAAATATAGTTCAAATTCAATAAAAATCGACAAAATACAGTTTCTAGCTAAAATTTGATGGTTTCGTTGCACTTTCCGAGCCCGTAGGTATCTGATTGCTTAAAAGTACAAGAAAACACTTCAAAAGTGACGTTTCTGAAGAATTTTAACAGTTTTCTTGTATCTACGAACGCCAGAATGCATAAAATTGACTAAACGTCTCCTTTTCCTATTCTGAGTCGATTCTGCATGCTTTAAGTGTGTTTGGTGGCTCAGAACCATCAAAAAACGTTGAAATATAGTTCAAATTCAATAAAAATCGACAAAAATACAGTTTTCTAGCTAAAATTTGTGGTTTCGTTGCACTTTCCGAGCCCGTAGGGTATCTGATTGGCTTAAAAGTACAAGAAAACACTTCAAAAGTGACGTTTCTGAAGAATTTTAACAGTTTTCTTGTATTACGAACGCCAGAATGCATAAAATTGACCTAAACGTCTCCTTTTCCTATTCTGAGTCGATTCTGCATGCTTTAAGTGTGTTTGGTGGCTCAGAACCATCAAAAAACGTTGAATATAGTTCAAATTCAATAAAAATCGACAAAAATACAGTTTTGCATTTCCGAGCCCGTAGGGTATCTGATTGGCTTAAAAGTACAAGAAAACACTTCAAAGTGACGTTTTGAAGAATTTTAACAGTTTTCTTGTATCTACGAACGCCAGAATGCATAAAATTGACCTAAACGTCTCCTTTTCCTATTCTGAGTCGATTCTGCATGCTTTAGTGTGTTTGGTGGCTCAGAACCATCAAAAAACGTTGAAATATGTTCAAATTCAATAAAAATCGACAAAAATACAGTTTCTAGCTAAAATTTGATGGTTTCGTTGCACTTTCCGAGCCCGTAGGGTATCTGATTGGCTTAAAAGTACAAGAAAACACTTCAAAGTGACGTTTCTGAAGAATTTTAACAGTTTTCTTGTATCTACGAACGCCAGAATGCATAAAATTGACCTAAACGTCTCCTTTTCCTATTCTGAGTCGATTCGCATGCTTTAAGTGTGTTTGGTGGCTCAGAACCATCAAAAAACGTTGAAATATAGTTCAAATTCAATAAAAATCGACAAAAATACAGTTTCTAGCTAAATTTGATGGTTTCGTTGCACTTTCCGAGCCCGTAGGGTATCTGATTGGCTTAAAGTACAAGAAAACACTTCAAAAGTGACGTTTCTGAAGAATTTTAACAGTTTTTTGTATCTACGAACGCCAGAATGCATAAAATTGACCTAAACGTCTCTTTTCTATTCTGAGTCGATTCTGCATGCTTTAAGTGTGTTTGGTGGCTCAGAACCATCAAAAACGTTGAAATAAGTTCAAATTCAATAAAAATCGACAAAAATACAGTTTCTAGCTAAATTTGATGGTTTCGTTGCACTTTCGAGCCGTAGGGTATCTGATTGGCTTAAAAGTACAAGAAAACACTTCAAAAGTGACGTTTCTGAAGAATTTTAACAGTTTTCTTGTATCTACGACGCCGAATGCATAAAATTGACTAAACGTCTCCTTTTCCTATTCTGAGTCGATTCTGCATGCTTTAAGTGTGTTGGGGGCTCAGAACCATCAAAAAACGTTGAAATATAGTTCAATTCAATAAAAATCGACAAAAAGTTGCACTTTCGGCCGTGATTGATGGTAATCAGAAACTTCAAGTGAGTTTCTGAAGAATTTTAAGTTTCTATCTACGACGCCAGAAGCAAAATGACCTAACGTCTCTTCTATCTGAGTCGTCTGCTGCTAAGTGTGTGGCTGAACATCAAAAAGTGAAATTGTTCAATTATAAATCGAAAAAAAAATAAGTTTGCATTCGAGCCCGTAGGGTATCTGATTGCTTAAAGTACAAGAAAACTTAAAAGTGTTGAAGATTTAAAGTTTTCTTGTATCTACGACAGAATGCATAAAATTGACAAACGTTCCTTCTATTTGAGTCGATTCTGTGTTAAGTGTGTTTGGGCAGACCATCAAAAAGTTGAAATATAGTTAAATATAAAGACAAAAATACAGTTTCTAGCAAAATGAGGTTCGTTGCATTTCGAGCCGTAGGGTATTGATGGCTTAAAAGTACAAGAACATTCAAAAGTGAGTTTCTGAAGAATTTTACAGTTCTTGTATCTACGAAGCAAAGCATAAATTGACCTACGTTCTTTCTATTTGAGTCGATTCTGGTTAAGGTTGGTGCTCAGAACATAAAACGTGAAATATGTTAAATCATAAAAATCGAAAATACAGTTTCTAGCTAAATTTGATGGTTTGTTGCACTTCCGAGCGTAGGATTGATTGGCTTAAAAGTAAAGAAACACTTAAAGTGCGTTTCTGAAGAATTTTAAATTTTTGTATTACGAGCCAGAATGCATAATTGACAGTTCCTTTCATTTGAGTCGATTCGCTGCTTTAGTGTGTTGGTCGAACCTCAAAAAACGTTGAAATATGTCAAATTCATAAATCGACAAAAATAAGTTTCTGTAATTGATGTTCGTTGCGAAACTTTTTTTGTCGTTTTTTATTAATTTGAACTTTTTTTAAACTTTTTTTGAGGTTCTAGCCCCCAAACCCTTAAAGCTGCGATGACTCAGAATGGGAAAAAAGGGACTTTAGGTAATTTTTGCATTTGGGCGTTCTAGTACAAAAAAAAACTTTTTTAAAAATTCTTCGAAAGCATTTTTGGGTGTTTTTTTGTTTTTTTAAGAATAAACCCCTACGGGCTGGGAAAAAGGAAACGAAACATAAAAATTTTTTTTGAAATGTATTTTTTCGTTTTTTTTAAATTTAACTATTTTAGTTTTTTGATGGTTCTGGCCCCAAACCACTTAAACTGCAGAAGACCAGAATGGAAAAGGGGACGTTTGGTAATTTTTGCTTTGGCTTTGTAGATACAAAAAAATTTTTAAAAAATTTTCAAAAACTCACTTTTGAAGTGTTTTTTGTACTTTAAGAAATCAGATCCCACGGGCTGGGAAAAGTGAAACAAAAACCCAAATTTTACTAGAAATTTTTTTTTTGTCTTTTTTTTATTGTTTAAAATATTTTTCAATTTTTTTGAGGGTTCTAGCCCCCAAAACACATTTAAAGCATCGAATCGACGAAAAAAAGGAAAATTTGGTCAATTTTATGCATTTGGGTTGTAGAAAAAAAAAACTGTTAAAATTTTAAAAGTCATTTTAATGTTTTCTTGATTTTTTAACCCAAATGTATAGGGCCCCAAAAGTGCAAAAACCAAAATTTTTAAAAAACTGTTTTTTTGTGATTTTTTTAAATTTGAAATTTTAACGTTTTTTTTGGTTTGCCCCCAAAAAAAAATTAAAGATCAGAAGATCGAATAAAAAGGAGATTTTGGGTAATTTTAGCTTCTGGCTTTGTCAAAAAATGAAAAAATTTTTCAAAAAGTCACTTTTGAAGTGTTTTCTTGTTTTTTTCCCAATCAGCCCCCCTGGGCTCGGAATGAACAAAACATAAATTTTACTAAAAAAATGTATTTTGTGTTTTTATTGAATTTGAAAAATTTTTAAATTTTTTTGGGGTTCGGCCCCCAAAAATTAAAAGTGCAAAACCCCTTGATAGGAAAAGGAGAGTTTAGGTCAATTTTATGCATTCTGGCGTTGTAGATAAAGAAAATGTTAAATTCTTCGAAACGTCACTTTTAAAGTGTTTTTTGTACTTTTAAGCCATCAGATATACGGGTCGGAAAGTGAACAAAAACCATAAATTTTTAGTAGAACTGTATTTTTTGTCGATTTTTATTGAATTTGAACTATATTTCAACGTTTTTTGATGGTTTGAGCCCCAAAACATTAAGATGCAGAATGACTAGAATGGGAAAAGGAGAGTTTAGGTCAATTTTATGCATTCTGGCGTTGTAGATACAAGAAAATGTTAAAAATTTTTCAGAAACGTCACTTTTGAAGTGTTTTCTTGTATTTTAGCAATAGATCCCTACGGGTCGGAAAGTGAAACGAAACCATCAAATTTTAGCTAGAAATGTTTTTTTTGTCGATTTTTATTGAATTTGAACTATATTTAAACGTTTTTTGATGGTTTGAGCACAAAATTAAGTCGAACGTCAGATAAAAAAGGAGAGTTTAGGTAATTTTATGCATTTGGCGTTTTTAGTAAAAAGAAAATGTTAAACTTTTCAGAAAAGTCATTTTGAAGGTTTTTTGTACTTTTAAGCATCAGATACCACGGGCTCGGAAAGTGAAAGAAACATCAAATTTAGCTAGAAACTGTATTTTTGTCGATTTTTATTGAATTTGAACTATATTTCAACGTTTTTTGTGGTTTGGCCACAACACTTAAAGATGAGATGATCAGATAGGAAAGGAGACGTTTAGGTAATTTTGATCTGGTTCTAGAAAAGAAACTGTAAATTTCAAAAACGTCATTTGAGTGTTTTCTTTCTTTTGCAATCGATACTACGGGCGGAAAGTGCACGAAACTAAATTTTACTAAAAATGTATTTTGCGTTTTTATTGATTGAATATATTTCAGTTTTTTGATGTTTGGCCAAAACACTTAAGGGGAAAATCGATGATGGAAGAGAGTTAGGAATTTTATGCATTGGCGTTGTGATCAGAAAAGTTAAAATTTCAGAAGTTTTTGAGTGTTTCTTGTACTTTTAGCATCGTACCGGGTGGAAAGTGAAGAAATAATTTTGAGAAATTATTTGTGATTTTATTGAATTGACTATTTCAAGTTTTTGATGGTTCTGAGACAAACACATTAAAGCATGCAGAATGACTCAGAATAGAAAAGGAGACGTTTAGGTAATTTTATGATTCTGGGTTCGTAGATACAGAAAATGTTAAAATCTTCAGAAACGTCACTTTTGAAGTGTTTTTTTGTACTTTAAGCATCAGATACCTACGGGTCGGAAAGTGCAACGAAACCATCAAATTTTAGCTAGAAACTGTATTTTTGTCGATTTTTATTGAATTTGAATATATTTCAACGTTTTTGATGGTTTGAGCACCAAACACACTTAAGCATGCGAATCGACTCAGATAGGAAAAGGAGAGTTTAGGTAATTTTATGCATTTGGCGTTGTAGATACAAGAAAACTGTTAAAATTCTTCAGAACGTCACTTTTGAGGTTTTCTTGTATTTTTAAAATAGATACCTACGGGCGGAAAGTGCAACGAAACATAAATTTTAGCTAGAAACTGTATTTTTGTCGATTTTTATTGAATTTGAACTATATTTCAACGTTTTTGATGGTTCTGAGCCACCAAACACACTTAAAGCATGCAGAATCGATCAGAATAGGAAAAGGAGACGTTTAGGTCAATTTTATGCATTCTGGTGCATTCTGGCGTTCGTAGATACAAGAAAACTGTTTAAAATTCTTCAGAAACGTCATTTTGAAGTGTTTTTTGTACTTTTAAGCCATCAGATACCCTACGGGTCGGAAAGTGCAACGAAACATCAATTTTAGCTAGAAACTGTTATTTTTGTCGATTTTTATTGAATTTGAACTATATTTCAACGTTTTTTTGATGGTTCTGAGCCACCAAACACACTTAAAGCATGAGATGACAGATAGGAAAGGAGATTAGGCAATTTTATGCATTTGCGTTTAGATCAAGAAACTGTAAATTTTAGAAACGTCTTTTGAAGTGTTTTCTTGTTTTTTTAAAAAGATGATCCCTACGGGCGGAAATGCAGAACCATCAAATTTAGAGAATGTATTTTGTGATTTTATGATTTGAATTATTTCAGTTTTTGATGGTTGACACCAAAACACTTAAGTGCAGATGATAAATAAAAAAAGGAGAGTTAGGTTTTTATGATTTGCGTTGTGTAAAGAAAATGTTAAATCTTCGAAACGTCCTTTTGAAGTGTTTTCTTGTATTTTAAGCCAATCAGATACCTACGGGTCGGAAAGTGCAACGAAACCTCAATTTTAGCTAGAACTGTATTTTTGTCGATTTTTATTGATTTGAATATATTTCAAGTTTTTTGATGGTTTGAGCACAAAACATTAAGCAGCAGAATCGATCAGATAGGAAAGGAGAGTTTAGGTAATTTATGCATTTGGGTTCTAGATACAGAAAATGTTAAATTCTTCAGAAACGTACTTTTGAAGTGTTTTCTTGTATTTTAGCCTCAGATACCTACGGGCTGGAAAGTGCAACGAAACCATCAAATTTTAGTAGAAACTGTATTTTTGTCGATTTTATGAATTTGAACTATATTTCAAGTTTTTTGATGGTTCTGAGCACCAACAACTTAAAGCATGCAGAATCGATCGAATAGGAAAAGGAGACGTTTAGGTCAATTTTGCATTTCTGGCGTCGTAGATACACGAAAACTGTTAAATTTCAGAAACGTCATTTTGAGTGTTTTTTGTACTTTTAAGCATCAGTACCTACGGGTGGAAAGTGCAACGAAACCATCAATTTTAGCTAGAAATTTTATTTTTGTCGATTTTTATTGAATTTGAACTATATTTCAACGTTTTTTGATGGTTCTGAGCCACCAAACACACTTAAAGCATGCAGAATCGATAGAATAGGAAAAGGAGCGTTTAGGTCAATTTTATGCATTCTGGCGTTCGTAGATACAAGAAAACTGTTAAAATTTTTCAGAAACGTCTTTTTTAAGTGTTTTTTTTATTTTTAAACCCAACAAACCCCCTACGGGGGGGAAAGTAAAAGAAACCTAAAATTTTAGCGAAAACTTTATTTTTTCATTTTTTTTAAATTTGAACAATTTAACTTTTTTTTGATGGTTTACCAAAAAAAACACACAAAGTTAGAATCGCTAAATAAAAAGGAATTTAGGTAATTTTTTTTGGTTGTAATAAAAAAATTTTTAAAATTTTCAAAACTTTTTTTTGAAGGTTTTTTTAAAATTTAAAGCCAATTCCCTAGGGGCGGAAGTGCAACAAAACCCCAAAAATTTTAGCTAAAACTTTTTTTTGCGATTTTTTTAAATTTTAACTTTTTAATTTTTTTGGGTTTACCACCAAAAATTTTTAAAGCATGCAAAATCGATCGAATGGAAAGGGAACTTTTGGTCAATTTTTTTTCGGGCTTTCTAGTAAAGGGGAAAATTTTAAAAAATTTTTCAAAAGTTTTTTTAAGGTTTTCTTGACTTTAAGCCACAATCCCAGGGGCCCGGGAAAGTAAAAAAAAAACCATAAATTTTAGCTAGAAACTTATTTTTTGTGTTTTTATTGAATTTGAACTTTTTTTATTTTTTTTAGTTTTGAGCCCCAAAACATTTAAAGCATGCAAATATAGAATAAAAAAAAGGGAGAGTTTGGGTCAATTTTACATTCGGCTTTGGGGAATAAAAGAAACTTTAAAAAATTTTTCAAAACGTCACTTTTGAAGTGTTTTCTTTACTTTTAACCAACTCCCCTAGGGGGTGGAAAAGTCAAAAAAAACCATCAAATTTTAGCTAAAACTGTTTTTTGTGTTTTTTTTTTAAATTTAATATATTTCAATTTTTTTTTGAGGGTTCTGACCCCCAAACAACAAAAGGCGAACCCCCAAAAAGGGAAAAGGGAAAACTTTTTAGGTAAATTTTTTCATTTTTTTTTCGTAAAAAAAAAAAAATTTTAAAAATTCTTCGAAATTCACTTTTGAAGTGTTTTTTTTTATTTTAACCCAAATAAAAACCCCAAAGGGGCCCGGGGGAAAGTGCAAAAAAAACCATCTTTTTTTAAAGCAAAAAAACTTTTTTTGTGGGTTTTTTTTAATTTGAACAAATTTTTTCAAAACTTTTTTTGGGGGGGTTCGGACCCCCCAAAACCCACTTAAAAAGCATGCAAATCGACTAGAATGGGAAAAAGGAGACTTTTTCAATTTTATTTTTTCCGGCTTTTTTTGATACAAGAAAACTTTAAAAATTTCCCTTCAAAAACTCACTTTTAAAGTGTCTTTTTGGACTTTTAAGCCAATAAATCCCCTAGGGGCTGGAAAAGTGCAAAAAAAACCCTAAAATTTTTAAAACTTTTTTTTTGTCTTTTTTTTAAATTTAAAAAACATATTTCAAAGTTTTTTGGGTTTCTGAGAAACCAAAACATTTAAAAACATCAAATGAAAATGGAAAAGGAATTTGGTTTTTTTTGTTTTCTGGTTTCAAAAAAAAAAAAACTTTTAAAAAATTCTTAAAAAAAAGTATTTTTTGAAGTGTTTTCTTGTATTTTCCCCCTTTCAATACCCTGGGGGCTGGAAAGTGCAACAAAACCATTTTTTTGGGAGAAACTTTTTTTTTGTCGATTTTTTAAGGGTTTATTTTTGTTTAAAAAACCCCCCCAAAAAGTTTTTCTTTTGCTCGGGGTTATATGGGCCATCGTCGCAACATTTTAATTGTGAGTTATTTATTTTTTTAAAAGGTTGTTTCTAAAATATAAAAAATTTTTTTGCTGGTGATTTTAAATTTTGGGCCTAATCTTTTAGGGCCTCTACTACACAAGACATCAGCTTCGTAAAGTTCCCCTTTTGACGGGACTTTTTGTCAAATACTCACTACACAAACTTTAAAACTTTACTCGTTTTCAAATTTGGTAAAAATCCTACCTTCTCGTTTAAATTTTTTGTCTCAAATCGAAATATAGCCCACTACTTAGAAATTTACCGCCATTGGGAAAAACGATCATCATTTTTAAAAATTTAATATGCAAACTGCTAAAAATTAAAATTTTCCCCAAAAAGACATGTCACAAAAACATTTCTCGACTTTGATAAAATTAATTAAATTTTTGGGAAACCCAAAAGACGGGGAACTTAAATTTTCCTCTTTTCTGTGGGGAAAACCCGGGCTAAATTTTCCCGGGAACCTTTGCAATTTACAAGTTAAATGTTGGGTTACTAAAACTTACATAACTAATCCCTCGAAACCAGGGTTTTGAAAAATTGAAATTTTTTCTTTAATAAAAGTAAAAAGTCTTTGGGGAAAAAATTTAAAAGGGTCTCAGTTAGTTGTTGACAAGAGTTACATCGGCGGGCCCTCCAATCCCTTTTATCTAAAAAGAAAAAACTTCTAGAGAAAGCAAAAAAAAACGTTTTATAGA
>JAKCWB010000249.1:0-16713 GCA_022388445.1 Zophobas atratus | reverse complement strand
TTTCTTGTATTACAAAACCCAAATGAAAAAATTGCCCAAAAAGTTCTTTTTTCCTTTTCTGAGCGTTTGAGTTTAAGGTTTTTGGTGGCTCAAAACCCCAAAAAACGTTAAATTATTCAAATTAATAAAAATCGACAAAAATACAGTTTCTACAAAAATTTGAGGGTTTCTTGAAATTCCGAGCCCTGGGGTATTTTTTGGGGTTAAAAAAACAAAAAAACACTTCAAAAGTACGTTTTGAAGTTTTAACAGTTTTCTTGTACTTTTAAGAAATCAGATACCCGGGGGGCTCGGAAAGTGCAACGAAACCATCAAATTTTAGCAAAACTGTATTTTTTTCGATTTTTTTTTGAATTTTTTAACTAAAATTTCAACTTTTTTTTCATGGTCTGAGCCCCCAAAAACACTTTAAAAAACTTTGCAAAACGACTAAAGAAAAAGGAAAAGGAGACGTTTTGGGTTTTAAATTTTTAAAATGCATTCTGGGTTCGTAAAAATACAAGAAAACTGTTAAAAATTTCTTAAAAAACGTCATTTTTTGAATTTTTTTCCTTGTACTTTAACCCAAATTTCAGCCCCCCAAACCCGGCTCGGAAAGGGCAAGAAACCATCAAATTTAGCTAGAAACTGTTTTTTTTTCGATTTTTATTAATTGAACTATATTTAAAACGTTTTTTTGTTTTTTCTGACCCCAAACACACTTAAAGCATGCAGAACAACTCAAATAAAAAAGGGAAGACTTAAAAAATTTTTTTATGCATTCTGGCGTTCGAATACAAAAAAACCGTTAAAATTTTTCAGAAACTCACTTTTAAAATTTTTTTCTTGTACTTTTAAGCCAATCAATACCCAAAGGGGCCAAAAAGTGAACAAAACCATAAAAATTTTTGCTAGAAACGTTTTTTTTGTCGATTTTTTTTAATTTTGAACTTTTTTTTCAACTTTTTGGGGGTTCGAGCCCCCAAAAACACACTTTAAAGCATGCAGAATCGACCAGAATGGGGAAAAAAAGTTTTTTTGGGTTCAATTTTTTTGTTTTTCTGGCGTTCGTAAAAAAAAAAAAAAACTTTTTAAAATTTTTCAAAAAACGTCACTTTTAATTTTTTTTCTTGTATTTTAAAAAAGCCAATCAATCCCAAAGGCTCGGAAAGTAAAAAAAAACCATAATTTTTTTAGCTAAAACTGATTTTTGCCCTTTTTTTTTTAAAAATTTTTAAACTATATTTAAACCCTTTTTTTTTTGATGGTCTGAGCCACCAAACATTTTTAAAAAGGGCATGCAGAATCACTCAGAATAGGAAAAGGAGAGTTGGTCTTTTTTTTTCGGGTTTTTCGTAATACAAAAAACTGTTAAAACCCCTTCGTTCCCACTTTCCAGCCCTTTTTATTTTAAATTGGGGCAAAAAAATACAAGAAAACACTTAAAAAATTTTTTTTTTCTAAAAAATTTTTTTAACAGTTTTCTTGTTTTTTCCCCTACGAACCCAAAAATGCATAAAATTACCTAAACGTCCCCTTTTTTCCTTTTCGAGGATTTTTGAAATTTTTAAGTGGGGTTTGGGGGTTTCAAACCATCAAAAAACGTTGAAATATAGTTCAAATTCAATAAAAATCGACAAAAATACATTTTTCTACAAAAATTTTTGTTTCGTTGCCTTTCCGACCGGGGGTATCTGTTTTTTTAAAAAAATAAAAAAAACACTTAAAAAAGTGACTTTTCAAAAATTTTAAAAACAGTTTTCCTTGTATCTACAACGCCAAATGAAAAAAAATTGCCCAAAACGCCCCTTTTCCTATTCTGATCGATTCTGCTTTTTTTTAAAAGGTTTTTTGGGGGGCTAAAAACCCATAAAAAAACGTTGAAATATTTCAAATCAATAAAAATCGAAAAAAAAAACAGTTTCTAAAAAAAATTTTTGAGGGTTTCGTTCCCTTTTTTCCCCGAGCCCGGGGGTATCGATTGGTTTAAAAGACAAGAAAACCTTCAAAATTTACGTTTCGAAAAATTTTTTAACAGTTTTCTTGTATCTACGAACCCAAAATAAAAAAAATTTGACCTAAACGTCCCCTTTTTCCTTTTTCTGAGTCGATTCGCTTTTTTTTAAAAAGTGTTTTTGGTGGCCGAACCAAAAAAACTTGAAATATAGAAAAAATTTTAAAAAAAAAATCGACAAAAAACATTTTTTTTTAGTTTAAAATTTTGAGGGTTTCGTTGCACTTTCCGACCCGGGGGTATCTGATTTTTTTTAAAAGAAACAAGAAAACACTTAAAAATTTGACTTTTTCTAAAAAATTTTTAAAACATTTTTCCCTTGTATCAAAAAAACGCCAGAATGCAAAAAATTGACCTAAACCCCCTTTTTTTTCCCCTTTTCTGAGTCGATTCTGCATGTTTTAAGTGTGTTTGGTGGCCCAAACCCAAAAAAAAAAAACGTTGAAATTAGTTCAAATTCAATAAAAATCGACAAAAATACAGTTTCAGCAAAAATTTGAGGGGTTCGTTGCACTTTCCGAGCCCAAAGGGTATCTGATTGGCTTAAAAGTACAAAAAAACATTTCCCAAATGACGTTTCTGAAAAATTTTTTAACATTTTCTTGAAATCTCAACCCCCAGAATGCATAAAATTACCTAAACGTCTCCTTTCCTATTCTGTTTCTTCTGCATGCTTTAAGGGTTTGTGGCTCAAAAACCATCAAAAACGTTGAAATATAGTTCAAATTAAAAAAAAATCGACAAAAAAACATTTTCTGGGCAAAATTTTTTGATGGTTTTTTGTACTTTCCACCCGGGGGGAAATCTTTTGGGGTTTAAAAAAGTACAAGAAAACATTTAAAAAAGGGGACGTTTCTAAAAAATTTTTAAAAACATTTTTTTCTTGTATCTACAACGCCAGAATGAAAAAAATTTGCCTAAACTTTCCCCTTTTTCCTTTTCGATCGATTCTGCTTTTTTTAAAAAAGTGTTTGGTGGCTCAAAAACCGTCAAAAAACTTTTGAAATATAGTTCAAATACAAAAAAAATCGACAAAAATACTTTTTCTAAAAAAAAATTTTTGTTGGTTTCTTGCACTTTCCGAGCCCAAAGGGTACCCGATTGGCTTAAAAGTACAAGAAAACACTTCAAAAGTGACGTTTCAAGATTTTTTTAAAAAAACATTTTTCTTTATCTACAAACGCCAAATGCAAAAAATTTTGCCCTAAACGTTCCCTTTTTTCCTATTTGAGCGTTTCGGGCTCCTTTAAGTGTTTTTTTGGTGGCTCAAACCATCAAAAAACGTTGAAATAAGTTCAAAAAAATAAAAATCGAAAAAAAATCCAGTTTCTACTAAAATTTAAGGGTTTCTTTGGGGCACTTTTCCGACCCTTTGGGGGTATCTGATTGGCTTAAAATAAAAAAAAACCTTCAAAATGACGTTTCTGAAAATTTTTTAACATTTTCCCCTTGTAAAAAACAACGCCAGAATCATAAAATTGACCAAAAACCGCCCCCTTTTTTTTCCCCCATTCGATCGTTTCTGCATGCTTTAAGTGTGTTTGGGGGCTCAGAACCAAAAAAAAAACGAAAAAAAAAAATTTTAAAATTCAATAAAAATCGACAAAAAAACTTTTTCAAAAAAAATTTGGGGTTTCTTTTGCACTTTCCGACCTTTTTGGGTACCCTAAATGGTTTTTAAAATACAAGAAAACATTTCAAAAATGCCCTTTTTCTGAAAAATTTTTTTAACATTTTCTTGTATCTACAAACGCCAAAACCCATAAAATTGACCTAAACTCCCCTTTTCCCCCCTATTCGAGTCGATTCTGCATGCTTTAAGGGGGTTTGGGGGCCCAAAACCCAAAAAAAAAACCTTGAAAATATTTAAAAATTAAATAAAAATCGACAAAAATACATTTCCCCCACTAAAATTTATGGTTTCGTTGCCTTTCCCGCCCCGTGGGGATCTGATTGGCTTTAAAAGTACAAGAAAACACTTCAAAAGTGTTTTTTTCTGAAAAATTTTAACAGTTTTCTTGTATCTACAACGCCAAAAAGCAAAAAATTTGCCCCAAACGTCCCCTTTTTTTCCCTATTTTTGGTCGATTCGCATGCTTAAAAGTTTTTTTGGGTTTGGCTCAAACCAAAAAAAAACGTTGAAATATTTTAAAAAATTTTAAAAAAAAAACGAAAAAAATACATTTCTAGCAAAATTTTAGGTTTCGTTGCATTTTCCCCCGACCCCGTGGGTATCTGTTGGTTTAAAAAAAGTACAAGAAAACACAAAAAAAAGTGACGTTTCTGAAAATTTTTTTAAACATTTTTTTCTGTATTACGAACCCCAAAATCCCTAAAATTGACCAAAAACGCCCTCCTTTTCCTATTCGATTCATTCTGCATGCTTTAAAGTTTTTTTGGTGCTCAGAACCAAAAAAAAACGTTGAAAAATAAAAAAAATTCAATAAAAATCGAAAAAAATACATTTTTTTCAAAAAATTTTTGATGGTTTCTTTCCCTTTTCCCGACCCCGGGAGGTTCTTTTGGGGCCTTAAAATACAAAAAATTTTTCCCCAAAAAAAACTTTTTTTTAAAAAATTTTTTAACTTTTTTCTTGATCGACAACGCCAAAATGTTTAAAATTGACCAAAAACGCCCCTTTTTCCCCATTCTGTTTCGTTTTCGAATTTTTAAAAAGTGGGGTTTGGTGGCTCAGAACCACAAAAAAGGGAAAAAATAATTTCCCAAATTAAAAAAAAAGACAAAAATACAGTTTCTAGCTAAAATTTGAGGGTTTCTTGCATTTTCCGACCCGTAGGGTATTTTTTTTGGGGCTTAAAAGTACAAGAAAACACTTCAAAATTGACGTTTCTGAAAAAATTTTTAAAAATTTTTCTTGTACTACGAACCCAAAGTTTAAAATTGACCTAAACGCCCCTTTTTCCTTTTTCCTGAGTCGATTCAAAAACAAGAAAACTTAAAATTTTTCAAAAAAACGCCCTTTTTTAAAAAGTTTTTTTCTTGTACTTTTCCCCCAAAAACAGAACCCGAGGGGCTGGGAAAAGGTGCAACGAAACCATAAAATTTTTACAAAAAACGTTTTTTTTTTGGCGATTTTTTTAAATTTTTTGAACTAAATTTTCAACTTTTTTTTTGATGGTTCTGACCCCCCAAAAACACACTTAAAGCATGAAAAAATCGACTCGAAGGGGGGGGGGAAAAAAAAGGGGAGACTTAAAGGTTAATTTTTTTTAATGCATTCGGCGTTCGTAGTTTACAAAAAAAACTGTTAAAATTCTTCAAAAACTCACTTTTGAATTTTTTCCTTGTACTTTTAAAGCCAACAATACCCTACGGGCTGGGAAATGCAACGAAACCATCAAATTTTAGCTAAAATTTTTTTTTTTTGGGGTCGTTTTTTTTTTAAATTTTAAAAACATTTTAAAAATTTTTTTTTTGGATGGTTCTGAGCCCCCCAAAACCCTTTTTAAAAAAGCTTTCCAGAATCAAATCGAATAGGAAAAGGAGACTTTTTGGGTTCAATTTTAATCATTCTGGCGTTCGGGGATACAAGAAAACGAAAAAATTCTTCAAAAACGTCATTTTTTTGAAGGTTTCTTTTTTTTTTTAAAACCCCAATCAAAATACCCTACGGGCTCGGAAAGTGCAACGAAACCATAAAAATTTTAGCTAGAAACTTATTTTTGTCGTTTTTTTTTTTTTTAAAAAAATTTTTTAATTTTTTTTTCAACGTTTTTTGAGTTCGGGCCCCCCAAAAACCCCTTTAAAAAGCATGCGAATCGACTCAAAAAAGGGGAAAAGGGAAAGACTTTTTGGGTAAATTTTTTAAAAGCTTTGGGGGCTTTCCCGTAGATAAAAGGGAAAACTTTTTAAAAATTTTTTAAAAGGGTTTTTTTTTGAAGTGTTTTTTCTTGTATTTTAAAAACCCAAAATAATATCCTCCCGGGGGGGGAAAAAGGGAAAAAAAAAACCCAAAACCATAAATTTTTTAGCAAAAAAACTAAATTTTTGTCGTTTTTATTAAAATTTAAACTAAAAATTTTTCAACGTTTTTTTAGGGTTCGGGACCCCCAAAACCCACAAAAAAGCTTTGCAGAATCGACTCAGAATGGGAAAAGGAACTTGGGTCAATTTTATGCATTCTGGCTTCAAAGAAAAAAAAAAATTTAAAAAATTTTTTCGAAAGGGGTCACTTTTGAATTTTTTTTTTTTTTAAAAGCCAATCAGATCCCCCTAGGGGGCTGGAAAGGAAAAAAAAACCCATAAAATTTTTAAAACCAAAAACACACAAAAGCATGCAGAATCGACCAAAAGGGGGAAAAGGGGAGTTTTTTAAGGTCAATTTTTTGCATTCTTGGGTTTTTTCAAAGATACAAAAATTTTTTAAAAAATTTTTTCAGAAACGTCACTTTTGAATGTTTTCTTGTACTTTTAAGCCAATCAAACCCTCCCGGGGGGGGAAAAAGTGCAACGAAACCATAAAATTTTTAGCAAAAAATTTTTTTTTTTGTCGTTTTTTTATTGAATTGAACATATTTAAATTTTTTTTGAGGGTTCGACCCAAACACATTTAAAAAGCATCCCAAAAAATCGACCAAAAAAAAAAAGGGAACGTTTGGGAAAAATTTTTATCATTCTGGCGTTCTTTCGATACAAGAAAATTTTTTTAAAAATTTCTTCAGAAAGGGTCATTTTTGGAAGGTTTTCTTGAAACTTTTAAGCCAACAACCCCCTAGGGGCTCGAAAGTCCCAACCCAAAACCCAAAAAATTTTTTTAGCTAAAACTTTTTTTTTTTGGGTCGATTTTTTATTAAATTTAAAAACTATATTTCAACTTTTTTTTTTGGGGTTTTTGGCCCCCAAAACCCCCTTTTTTAAAGCCCCCCGAATCGACTCAGAATAAAAAAGACTTTTTTTCCCCAATTTTAAATTTTTCTGGCGTTCGAAATTTTAAAAAAAATTTTTAAAAAATTTTCTTCAAAACCACTTTTGAAGGTTTCTTGTATTTTTAACCAACAGATACCCTCCCCGGGCTCGGAAAGTGAAAAAAAAACCCCATCAAATTTTAGCTAGAAACTGTTTTTTTGGTCGATTTTTTTGAATTTAAAAAAAATTTTCAACGTTTTTTGATGGTTGACCCCCCAAAACCCCACTTAAAGCATGCAAAATCGACTCAAAAGGGGGAAAAAGGGGAAAACGTTTAGGGTAATTTTTTTTTTTTTATGATTTGGGGTTGAAAAAAGAAAATTTTAAATTTCCCCTTCAAAAACGTCTTTTTTTGAAGTGTTTTTTTGATTTTTAAAAAGCCAATCGATACCCTACGGGCCCCGGAAAGTGAAAAAAAAAACCATCAAAATTTTTAAGCTGAAACTGTATTTTTGTCTTTTTTTATTGAATTTAAACCCTATATTTCAATTTTTTTTGATGGTCGGAGCCACCAAACACAAAAAAAAACATGCAGAATCGACTAAAAGGGGGAAAAAGGAACTTTTGGGAAAAATTTTTTTATGAAATTCTGGGGTTCGTAGATACAAAAAAAAATTTTTTTTAAAAATTTTCTTCAGAAACGTCACTTTTGAAGTGTTTTCTTAAATTTTTTAACCAATCGGGATACCCTACGGGCTCGAAAGTGAAAAAAAAAACCATCAAATTTTGGGCTAAAAACCCTGTTTTTTTTGTTTTTTTTTTTTAAATTTTGAACTATATTTAAAATTTTTTTTAAAGGGTTCTGACCCCCCCAAAACATTTTTAAAAAAGCATCCAGAACGCCCTCAAAAAAGGGGGAAAAAGGGGAACTTTAGGTAAATTTTAAAGCATTCTGGCGTTCGTAAAAAAGAAAACTTTTTAAAATTCTTCAAAAAGGGTTTTTTTTGAATTTTTTTCTTGTACTTTTAAGCCAAACCCCCAATCCCCCAGGGGGCTGGGAAAAAAAAAACGAAACCATAAAATTTTTTAGCTAGAAACTGAAATTTTTCGATTTTTTAAATTTTTAACTATATTTAAAACTTTTTTTGGGGGGGTTCGGACCACCAAACACACTTAAACAGCAGAATCGACTCAAATGGGAAAACGAGACTTTGGGGGGTTCCTTTTTTTAAAAATCATTCGGGCGTTTTTAATACAAGAAAACTGAAAAAAATCTTCAAAACGTCACTTTTGAAGTGTTTTCTTGTACTTTTAAGCCAACCAGATACCCTACGGGCTCGGAAGTGCAACAAAACCCATCAAATTTTAGCTAAAAAACTGTATTTTTGTCGATTTTTATTGAATTTGAACTATATTTCAACTTTTTTTTGATGGTTCTGAGCCACCAAACACACTTAAAGCATGCAGAATCGACTCAGAATAGGAAAAGGAGACGTTTAGGTCAATTTTATGCATTCTGGCGTTCGTAGATACAAGAAAACTGTTTAAAATTCTTCAGAAACGTCACTTTTGAAGTGTTTTCTTGTACTTTTAAGCCAATCAGATACCCTACGGGCTCGGAAAGTGCAACGAAACCATCAAATTTTAGCTAGAAAACTGAAATTTTTGTCGATTTTTATTGAATTTGAACTATATTTCAACGTTTTTTTGATGGTTCTGAGCCACCAAACACACTTAAAGCATGCAGAATCGACTCAGAATAGGAAAAGGAGACGTTTAGGTCAATTTTATGCATTCTGGCGTTCGTAGATACAAGAAAACTGTTAAAATTCTTCAGAAACGTCACTTTTGAAGTGTTTTCTTGTACTTTTTAAGCCAATCAGATACCCTACGGGCTCGGAAAGTGCAACGAAACCATCAAATTTTAGCTAGAAACTGTTATTTTTGTCGATTTTTATTGAATTTGAACTATATTTCAACGTTTTTTAAATGGTTCTGAGCCACCAAACACACTTTAAAGCATGCAGAATCGACTCAGAATAGGAAAAAGGAGACGTTTAGGTCAATTTTATGCATTCTGGCGTTCGTAGATACAAGAAAACTGTTAAAATTCTTCAGAAAAGTCACTTTTGAAGTGTTTTCTTGTACTTTTAAGCCAATCCAGATCCCCTACGGCTCGGAAAGTGCAACGAAACCATCAAATTTTAGCTAGAAACTGTATTTTTGTCGATTTTTATTGAATTTGAACTATATTTCAACGTTTTTTGATGGTTCTGAGCCACCAAACACACTTAAAGCATGCAGAATCGACTCAGAATGGGAAAAGGAGACGTTTAGGTCAATTTTATGATTCTGGCGTTCGTAGATACAAGAAAACTTTTAAAAATTCTTCAGAAAACGTCACTTTTGAAGTGTTTTCTTGTACTTTTAAGCCAATCAGATACCCTACGGCTCGGAAAGTGCAACGAAACCATCAAATTTTAGCTAGAAACTGTATTTTTGTCGATTTTTATTTAATTTGAACTATATTTCAACGTTTTTTGATGGTTCTGAGCCACCAAACACACTTAAAGCATGCAGAATCGACTCAGAATAGGAAAAGGAGACGTTTAGGTCAATTTTATGCATTCTGGCTTTCGTAGATACAAGAAAAACTGTTAAAATTCTTCAGAAACGTCACTTTTGAAGTGTTTTCTTGTACTTTTAAGCCAATCAGATACCCGACGGGCTCGGAAAGTGCAACGAAACCATCAAATTTTAGCTAGAAACTGTATTTTTGTCGATTTTTATTGAATTTGAACTATATTTCAACGTTTTTTGATGGTTCTGAGCCACCAAGCACACTTAAAGCATGCAGAATCGACTCAGAATAGGAAAAGGAGACGTTTAGGTCAATTTTATGCATTCTGGCGTTCGTAGATACAAGAAAACTGTTAAAATTCTTCAGAAACATCACTTTTGAAGTGTTTTCTTGTACTTTTAAGCCAATCAGATACCCTACGGGCTCGGAAAGTGCAACGAAAACCATCAAATTTTAGCTAGAAACTGTATTTTTGTCGATTTTTTTTGAATTTGAACTATATTTCAACGTTTTTTGATGGTTCTGAGCCACCAAACACACTTAAAGCATGCAGAATCGACTCAGAATAGGAAAAGGAGACGTTTAGGTCAATTTTATGCATTCTGGCGTTCGTAGATACAAGAAAACTGTTAAAATTCTTCAGAAACGTCACTTTTGAAGTGTTTTCTTGTACTTTTAAGCCAATCAGATACCCTACGGGCTCGGAAAGTGCAACGAAACCATCAAATTTTAGCTAGAAACTGTATTTTTGTCGATTTTTATTGAATTTGAACTATATTTCAACGTTTTTTGATGGTTCTGAGCCACCAAACACACTTAAAGCATGCAGAATCGACTCGGAATAGGAAAAGGAGACGTTTAGGTCAATTTTATGCATTCTGGCGTTCGTAGATACAAGAAAACTGTTAAAATTCTTCAGAAAACGTCACTTTTGAAGTGTTTTCTTGTACTTTTAAGCCAACCAGATACCCTACGGGCTCGGAAAGTGCAACGAAACCATCAAATTTTAGCTAGAAACTGTATTTTTGTCGATTTTTATTGAATTTGAACTATATTTCAACGTTTTTTGATGGTTCTGAGCCACCAAACACACTTAAAGCATGCAGAATCGACTCAGAATAGGAAAAGGAGACGTTTAGGTCAATTTTATGCATTCTGGCGTTCGTAGATACAAGAAAACTGTTAAAATTCTTCAGAAACGTCACTTTTGAAGTGTTTTCTTGTACTTTTAAGCCAATCAGATACCCTACGGGCTCGGAAAGTGCAACGAAACCATCAAATTTTAGCTAGAAACTGTATTTTTGTCGATTTTTATTGAATTTGAACTATATTTCAACGTTTTTTGATGGTTCTGAGACACCAAACACACTTAAAGCATGCAGAATCGACTCAGAATAGGAAAAGGAGACGTTTAGGTCAATTTTATGCATTCTGGCGTTCGTAGATACAAGAAAACTGTTAAAATTCTTCAGAAACGTCACTTTTGAAGTGTTTTTTTGTACTTTTAAGCCAATCAGATACCCTACGGGCTCGGAAAGTGCAACGAAACCATCAAATTTTAGCTAGAAACTGTATTTTGTCGATTTTTATTGAATTTGAACTATATTTCAACGTTTTTTTGATGGTTCTGAGCCACCAAACACACTTAAAGCATGCAGAATCGACTCGGAATAGGAAAAGGAGACGTTTAGGTCAATTTTATGAATTCTGGCGTTCGTAGATACAAGAAAACTGTTAAAATTCTTCAGAAACGTCACTTTTGAAGTGTTTTCTTGTACTTTTAAGCCAATCAGATACCCTACGGGCTCGGAAAGTGCAACGAAACCATCAAATTTTAGCTAGAAACTGTATTTTTGTCGATTTTTATTGAATTTGAACTATATTTCAACGTTTTTTGATGGTTCTGAGCCACCAAACACACTTAAAGCATGCAGAATCGACTCAGAATAGGAAAAGGAGACGTTTAGGTCAATTTTATGCATTCTGGCGTTCGTAGATACAAGAAAACTGTTAAAATTCTTCAGAAACGTCACTTTTGAAGTGTTTTCTTGTACTTTTAAGCCAAGCAGATACCCTACGGGCTCGGAAAGTGCAACGAAACCATCAAATTTTAGCTAGAAACTGTATTTTTTGTCGATTTTTATTGAATTTGAACTATATTTCAACGTTTTTTGATGGTTCTGAGCCACCAAACACACTTAAAGCATGCAGAATCGACTCAGAATAGGAAAAGGAGACGTTTAGGTCAATTTTATGCATTCTGGCGTTCGTAGATACAAGAAAACTGTTAAAATTCTTCAGAAACGTCACTTTTGAAGTGTTTTCTTGTACTTTTAAGCCAATCAGATACCCTACGGGCTCGGAAAGTGCAACGAAACCATCAAATTTTAGCTAGAAACTGTATTTTTGTCGATTTTTATTGAATTTGAACTATATTTCAACGTTTTTTTGATGGTTCTGAGCCACCAAACACACTTAAAGCATGCAGAATCGACTCAGAATAGGAAAAGGAGACGTTTAGGTCAATTTTATGCATTCTGGGTTCGTAGATACTGTGGGCCCTGCCGGCTCTTTTCTATAATTTATTTCAATATTTAATGTCCAACTTTTGATGTCCGAGTTTTTATGGCCGGTGGGCGTCACAAAATGGTGCCCCTTAGGTCCTGGCCCGTGAGGGCCGTTTCGGGATGTGAGAAGGGTAAGTTAAACGCGAAACGGTTCGCTCCATAGATAATCTATTTAAACAAATGCTACAGTTTAAACGAGTAAACGAGACGGAACAAGATTAGGGCTCGTACATCTTATTCGTAATTAAGACTAAGAAAATATTGCGAATGATTGAAAGAATAATAAAAGGGCAGTAAACATAAACATTAAACTAAGTTAGAAGAAACGGGCAGGGTTGTGAAATGTTCCCTTTTTAAAGTATTATTAAAACTATAATATATATGAGAATTAGAGGGTTGTTGGCGCTTTCCTAGGTCATGGCTGGAGATTTGGGGGGGGGTAAGTGATATAATTACAACCCTTCCTAAAGGATAGGGCTTCCAGTGTTGGAAACGTATTCCTTGACGGCGGAGGAGTGCTGGTTCACGGGATTGAACGCGTAGATGAGATAAAAACGTGGGCAGTGCCCTATAGGGCAAACTCCTCTGATACGGCACGGGGGTCCCGAATACAGCCGAAAGAATCTGGTTTGATAAGGGGAGTCAATCACTTGATGAGCGAGATTCATCCTGACGATGCTTTAAAATCACTCTGAGATGCCGCTAATGACCGATAACCCGGTCTCCGCAAGGACAGAATAGGGCATGCCGTAACTAGGTCAGTGGGACTTACATGTCGTCGAGTTAGCGGCTCGGTGGAAGATTGGAAGGGACGAAGCGCCACTGCAACAGCTGAAGAAAGTTGGCTTGGAAGATGCACTTTCGCCCTTGCCACTAGCACAGCGGCCGGAAGTCGGGTATCGCGATCACACCAGGAAGCAGTCCCATCCACACGCCAGACTGAATCGGAATCGAACTGAATTTTATTTCTAATCGAGACGTTTTTATAGGGTTTTCAAGCGTGAGAATAGCGAAGAAGATGTAACAAAAAAATGCATTTCTCGCAATTTTGTCGCCGGAAACGGCGGCGAGTGTTTGTAAAAATGCATTTCCCACAATTAATTGGCATCGGACCACCCAGAATGATAACGCATTCGTCAGACTTATTGGCCTTGATCGGAAGTGTTTGCTTTGACCCAGGTTTCCCATGCAACTTTGTATATTAATTGCAATTGGAGTGATTTGATTGGGCGCGAAGTTGTTCTCCATATTTGGGCATGGAATGCATTTTGGCGAATATTCCTGGAAGGAAGTGTGACTATGTGGGCCGTGAGAAGCGATCGTTTGCCTTGAAGATGATATTAATTGACAATACTGGGAAGTTCGGACTTTTGGTTCCCATGATAATGAAGGGTAGAATCGTTATGGACAAATACTATGTGCTACAGTAGGACTGTTTTAAGGGTTGAAATTCCGGTTCACCACAACACTCCCCGTTTTAAGACGAAAATATGAGCCTCAAGGTGCTCGTATTTTCTCACAAGACTTATAATTACCTATAAGACTATAGCAACAGGGTCCAACAGTGAGGGTACTGTTTATGAAAAGTTTGTTAATGCGTAAAAGTTAAAGTGCGTATCCTCGCTGTTGGCTCACAAGTTTTCGTTGCCGAGATCATACTAACACTAAGCTACTCCTTTCTGGACACGGTGATTGTGGGTTTGGTAAATCCGTACTCTTCCGTCTCGAGGGATAGTGTGGTGAGACGGTGAGTGTTCGTCCTCGACGTGGTCTGGGTCCTCTTCGTCCGTGGATGATTATAACTCACGTTCTGTAGTCGCGGTCAATCGGTTGGATATGTTTTAATACAGCACTGCACATCGCGAACTACACTGGTTTCGGGGCGGCTTGGCTGAGATAGCACAAGAAGTGGTGCTGGGAGTCTACTAGGTGGCTGGTTTGTGACTGGGTCGTGACCTGATGCTGCCTGACGGTCTGGTGGTAATCATCAGTCAATGTTACATGTTGCGGCCTAAGAAGTGTGACAGGCCTGGGCGGCTGCACTGGGATGTCATAACCATGGGGGGTCGTTCCACGAGGCTGCTCTTGTGAATGGGCTGCACCTGGGGGGACCTCATATGAATCCTAGGTACGTCGGAGTGGATGGCCTGGTTGTGTTGGTGATGGCCATCCGTGGGCGCCATCTGGCACTCAATGCCCAACGATTGGATAGAACATGAAACAAAGGAGTAGATTAACAGCAACTAGCTGAAGATCACGACGAGTATTTCCCACACCACCCCCTTGTGAGCTGCGCGAATCGTAGTGTGCGATAGACCGTATCGCTGTTGATCGGCTAGAATGGGTATAAGGAGATGACGTCCCCTCACTACGTGAGCAAGAGTTAAAAGTTGTCCTTTTGGCGAATATGGCTGTTAGTTTTATTATTGGATGGTGTCCAGAAAACGTAGATTTCTTCGTAAGGAGTCCCTGGGAATTTCCATGTGATGGTCGTAACGACCAATCGTCCTTTGGCGGGACGAGGACTAAGACTCCATTGATGTCGATATTGTGACATGGTTAGTGGTGTGCCAAATGCGTTTTATTTGCCGCGATTTCAGTCTCCACTGCCCTAAGTTAAAGCACTATTCTGCCCCAGCTTTTCTGATTGGATTACGGAGATTTCGATAAATTTATAACGATGATTGTGATTGGTGATTGACTTAAATTCAGGTATGAGCTTGGTCGTTTATGGGATTGTATAGCGACCAAATTGTCAACGTGTCGAAAAACTGGCCAGTAACTTGATAGGTGGGCCATGTTCTTTCTGTATCGCGATGGTGTTGATTAAGATTTCGACAAAATTTTAAAAAAACGACTTAAGTAATGAATGCCATTTATAGCACTCGTCTAAGTACCTATGCACCTTGAACACCCTCACATATTTGTCTAGGGGTGAATTCACATTTCGCTCGCCCCCATATGTGGAGTAAAATTATTGACTATTCACGTCTTATCTGACGATTTTTGGGTTATATTACTTATTCTATTTACTAAATTATTACGCTAGCCTATGGAGCGAAGTTTTCGAATGCATCTTTAATCGTAAGTATTAAATAAAGTGGTAGTTTCCTTTTTCGTTCTGTTTAGTTTAGGTTGGGAGGGTAGCAGGAGCTCTCGGGAATTTATGCTATGCGGTGTTTACTTGAATTGGGGTTCGTTGAATTGCTGATGTGGGCTTCTGAGTGGTTGGTGAGTTTTGTAACGAATGTTTCAACAGGGTTTCTCAACTAGTCGGATCTTGAGATAATTTACTTAGGTGTTGTGAAATTTCTTTATTTTCTGTTGTTTCGTTGTTTTTTTTTTTCTGTTTTAATATGAGGTACATTTATGGAGGCAACGGCTTCAGGCTCTTTTTCTACAATAGTTTCAATGGAGAATCTCATGATTTTATTTTCGGGAACCCTTATCTTGATATTCAGAAAATTAACTATACGGATCGGGAGGGTTTTCGGAGTCACGCAAAGAACCCGGGCGATGAGTATGTTATATATGGTATGGTCATTTCCGCGTTGTTTTGTGACAACTAATGGCGAGTTGGCCAAACCCGCCGTAGCGTCGTGACACATCGTTTGACTCCTAGGTTTTAGCCAAACGAACCACATCTACATTGATCTTCTTGTATGGTCATACCCTTTTGCACATGAGGGTTCCGTTTGATCTCCTCAACTCCGGTTCAATATAGTTTCCAACCTCCGGAGGTTCTAACTGATTTTCTGATTTCTTCTCTTGTATCAACTTCTTTCCACAATCAATTGTTTCCTCATTATGTATTTCTTTTACTTATTATTTATTGCTTACTATTTATTACATGTTATCTCTTGACTTTTTTTTTCTTCAGTGAGTAAATACTTTTAACTGTATTACATATTTATTTTTCGACGTCGTTAATTTGATAGACTTGTTTTTTTTTTCTCGCAGTTTTATTCTCTTTGACAGGGCGTTAAAAATTTCGCTGCTTTTTGGCATAGCGATGAAGTGCAAAATACTCTGCAGAGTTATCAGTTATTGTTCTGATAGTTATATCATGGTGATTTATACGTTAATTAATTCTTTCTTCACTCTTCTTAACTTAGTGTTTTTCTTTTACAATATCATAGATCTGATTACAACATTGAGCCATATGATTGACAATGTCCCTGAAGTCGCTGTATTCCTTGTACGTGTGGTGCTGTTATTAACGGCAGATGGTAGTCCTGATTTTTTTCCATAGCATATCCCCAGCTTCGACGGTTGCTGAGTTAATTATGCTTGGGCTCCGGTCGACCTCGGACCTCAACCTTTTCCAAGAGTTCGGTCCTTGATGACTTTAAGGGCTGGTTTGGTGATGCGAAAAGAGGATGTCCAGCTTCCTGGTTTAGACTCGTTACTATCATAGTTGCGTATACAACACGACGAAGTTTGGTGTTGCACCATCACATGTTTCTTGCTCCCCGCAACGGAAACAGAGCATGCGCGATTTTTTTTGTAAAATGGTGTTCCTGCTACTTCCTGATGGTTTTTGAAGAGTTTAAGAGACGGTTTTGTGTTGTCCCTTTACTGTAGATGATGGGTGTTCAGCAGCTTGCTCCCAGTCGACGAGACTATGAGCATGCGCGCCATCGGGTGGATTTCGGTACTGCCTTGGTCGTCCTCTGCAGCTCCTTCTTATATGTCCAAATTTTCCG
>JAKCWB010000248.1:0-16757 GCA_022388445.1 Zophobas atratus | reverse complement strand
TTGGTATTACCCTTAGATTTTTTTTAAATAACATAAATGTATTTTTCTCTAATAAGTATAAAAAAGTTTTGTTTTGAAGTCAAAAAACATTTTAAAGTTGATATTAATTGATTCGTTTGATCTTTACCAAAAAGGGGGGGTAGGTTTTTAAAAAGGAAAAGAATGTTTGTTGTTTTTTTAAAAATGAGTGCAACTAGTTTTGGGTTAAATCGGGGTAAGACATAGTATCCTTTTTTCCAAACACTTTTGTCTGTGTGGATTTTTTTTTGTCGCCGCCCAAAATTTATTTATGAGGTATTGTTCACAGTTGTTTTTAAATGCCATAACCTTGAATTTTCGTCTAAAAAAGAGCGGGTTCCAGAGGCAGACGGAACAGAAAAAGTTTTGTTTTTGTATCACTTTCTTTTCCACTTTCTAATCGTTCTTAAATTTTTTTAAAAAAGGGACATAAATAAAACGTATCAATTAAAGAAGAAAAGAACTATTGATAGTTTTTTAAAATTTTTAAAAAGTAAGCAACCCCATTAACATTCATTTAACAGCCCCATGGGGTAATTTGGGAAAGCACATATGGATGTGAAGGGTTTTCCGACTTAATTGTTGATGAACGGCTAAGAATTGCTTAATCTTTAAAAACTCAATGCAGCGAAATTTTTGTAAAACGTTGTGTACTAAACAATTAACATTTATTATTGAATGCTAAAAATTTTTATCCATCCTTTTCCAAAGTTCCAAATTTTCGTTTATAAAAAAAATTTGTTAAGTTTGGATGGTTGTTAGGTGCATTTAAGGGGTGGGGTTTGTGAGGAAGAGATATATTAGCAATTAAATTAGTTATAGCGTTTTTTATCCTTTCTGATAACGCCACGGTTGTATTAATAAGAGACTAATTGCATTAAGGAAAACCCGTAATAACAAAAGCTTCCAGACCAAAATGGTGTTGCCGTGTCCCCCAAGACGAATGCGCAAAAAGAAAAAAATTTAAACACATTTCGAATGAAAAAAAAAAAACATTATTTACATAAAAACCTCTGATGATAAGAATATTTTTTTTTAAATTTTGTGATACCCTAAATACAAAAACCCGTTATTACTACTTTTGTGCTTATTTTTAATTTTTGCTAGTAGGAAAATTTTAACACGAAGGATAAAAATTTTATTTTAAAAAAAATTTAAATTCGCTTAAAAAGTTTGGGGTTGTCATGGTCCGTAAGTTTAATAGGCCCCTATTTAGGATGGAAGGACGTTTTGATTTTTTGAAGCTTCTTCAGTTTTTTTAAAATTGGATGGAAAAAAAGAGTAGAGTTGGAAAAAATTGGGCCCATTCATTCCCCCGGGAGGGGTAGAAGAAAAAAGCATTAACCCCCGTTTTTTTCCCCCAACGAAAAAGTTCTAAAACCACCAAAAATTAATGAATGGTTTAATTTGGGAAATTTAAAATGTGCGTTTGCGCACTTGGCTCTGTTTTACTCTTTCAATTTAAAATTACGTACGGATGAACAACGTGGAGAAAGGGGTTGGGCGCACTAATAAGGGCCCAAACGCTGTTTTTTTAAAATTTAAGGCCCAAGAGGGCAGTGTTGTGGGCCCTTGAATGATAAATGAATGTAAAAATTATATACAAGGCTTTTGAAATTATTTACCCAAACGTTTTGATGACAAAGTATAATAGTATTTGCATGAAAAAATACAAATACTTTGTACCAAAGTATAAAACCAGTTTTTAAAAAATAGGGGCGCTAAAATTTGCCCCCTTTGAAGCTTCAGTTGAATACTTAAGGAATGTGAATATTTTGTCGGAATGTTGGCAAATATATACATTTGTTCTATTGAAAAAAGTATGTTTAGTGTTAATTAAGTCAAAATATTTTGTAAAGTCGCAAAAGGCGTAAAATTCAAAATCACGCACGGGCCCCTTTAAAATGTAATCGGATGGGGTGGGCCCCGCTGACAAAGGGTTAGTTTAAATTTAAAAAAATTAGTTAAATTTAAAAAAATTATAGCCGTTTACAAGAGAACATATTTAAACAAAGTTAAAAATTGCGAGTAAAAGAAAAAAAAAAAGATTTATTTCGTTAATTGGGGTTTTCCCAAGTCCGAAAAAGGCGGTGATGTTTCATTACAAAAACCAAACCCCGAAAACTTTCCCCCTTCCCAAAATTTTTGTTTTTAAAACCAAAGGAAAAAAAAATAAATAAAACATTCACTGTTTGTGTGGTATTAATACAATTTTACGGGGCCGGTTCGAATAATGCGGCAATGATAAGGATGCTTAAAAAACCCCTTATTGCTGAAATTTTGGGAATATTGGTAATTTGGTTCGGTTAGTATTCAAGGGGTCTTTTTGGCTTTTTTTTGTCTTTTTCGCTTTTCTTTTTAGCAATAAAATATTTTTCGTCTTGTCTGTTCTTTTAATGACCACCAACTCATCTGAAATAAAAAAAAACAATATCTCCACTAAAATTTATAAAAGTTTTACCTTTTTTTAAGTGTTCAACCAATTTGTTACCCATTCGAAGACGATCAGTTCATCAGTTTGTCTTGCATTCGTTCCCTGTCATCTCCAAAAAGCTAAGGGGCATTTTTTTCATAATTGCAGTTCCCAGTGTTTCTCTCGTAAGATTTTTTCTACAGCATAATAACCCTTAAAATTAAGTATTCTTTTGGGGCAAGTTCTTGAAAATGTGTTTTGTTCGCAAAAACTGTGAGAGTTTTGTTAAGTGTTGTATGAAGACTACGGAAGGAATGCAAGATTGCTTGAGCACTTTTTAATGACAACAGCTTGTTTTTTTGTTACCTGAAAAAAAATCTTAGAAAATATGGTGCTCTTTTCCTTCGTTTTAAACATATTTTGTTAAAATTTGTTTTTTTTAGACTCCCCTGGTGTAAAACTGCTTCTTCCCCTGGTAGAAATGCATATTTCCTGAGTCGTCTTCTAATTCGCTTTTTCTATTTTGGGTTTCGGTTCTCTTAGGTTTTCGAAATCTTATTGTTGGATAGATTTTTCGGGAAATTTCTTTCAACTGTTTTTTAGTTGCAATATAATATTGTTTTTTGGTAAATTTTTGAAGTCGTTGCGTCATTGTTTTGATGAACTTGTAAAGATCGTAATTACAGATTCTTTGTTTTTAATTTTTTTCTATATTTTTATCTCGTTTTTATATTCTTCATTGTTGGTACGAACCAATTATTTTCCAGCTCATTATGTATTCTTGTTTCAAGATAGTTTTCTTTGTTTCCCGTTTCAGTTTTTTTCTTGCAAATCGAAATTACAAGACCCGTTTATTTCCCTTTAATTTTGTACGAAAAGAACAAAAAACATAAAATGTCAAAAGGGACAAAGATTAAAACTGGCCAAATGGTGGTTAAAAAGTGGAAAAGGGAAATGGGGGAACTTGTAGTATTGAAAAAATTTTAAAAAGCTAGAAAAAGCTTTTGGGGAAGCCAGCGGTCCCCCCCTAAGAAAAAATAACAAAAATGATACATACATATCAATTAGAAGCAAAAAAAAAAGAAAAAAATTTTAGTTCTATTTTTTTCGTAATGTAACCTCACCCCCTCTTTTTTTTTTTGTTTTTAATTTTTTGCATTACTTGTTGTTGGTTTTTTTAGTTTCGCCTGTGCGTCTTCGTGCCCTTATTAATAAAAATTTCACAAAATTATATACGGTTTATTTAATTCAAGAACAAACTTCGTTGTAAGTCCATTATTGTTTTTCTTTTGTATTTTGTTCTTTTTGATCATTTGAAAAGCTGAACAGCTTTCCCCTTTTGAGGGATCTCTTTGCTTCTTTGAGTTTTTTCTAATTTTTTTCGGCTTTTGTCAATTTTTTTTTTAAATTTTCTCCGCCGGGACTTCCACCCCCTGAAAATTTCAGATAATCAATCCCATTTAAAAAAAAAAACTTACTTTTTGTAAAGAAATTTTTAATTGGCCCATTTTTTTTCCTCTTTTTAATTCTTTGTCTAGTTCTTTAATGCTTTTCTTTTTTTTCAATTTGCTTTTTTTGTATCTACGGCTTTTTTTTGGTCTTTACTTGTTTCAATTCTTCAAAGCGTTTCCCCTCTTATCAAGTTGTCGTTTTTGTGGGATAATTTCAGGTGCTTTTTTTTTCACCAACACTCTGCAGTTTTTTGTAGTTTGTGTAATTTAAGCTATAATCATATATGCGTAAAGTACACTCCAAAGTATATTTTTTAAAAATTAAAATTTAAATAAATTTAAAAAGGAAGGGGGTTAGTGGAAAGACAGTTTTTAAAAAAAAACAACATTTCTGCGTAAAAAATAAATAAAATAAATTTTTACAAACATAAATACATCGTTTTTATGTTTAAGTTACTATGTTTTGAATTGTTTATAATTTTTTCCAAACCCGATTTGTTCTAAATTCCCGCAAAGCATTTCGAGTTTGATTTCAAAGTTTTTGGAGTGCTGTTTTTTAATTTTAGCCATGCTTTATCCGTCTTTTTAACCTGCCTTCTTTTTCGTCATTCGGGAAGTGAAAACCTTTTTCTTTTTGATATTGGGCCATTTTTGTAATTTCTGTTTAGTTTTTTTTTCCATAAATTGAATAGTTTCTGTAGGTCCGAGAGCTTTCTTTAGCTTGATCAGCTCGGTTAGTTTTTTGTTCGACCCCCTTTCGCCCCTGTCAAGCTCAGAATCGCCCGTGCGGGACTCTTTTAATCTTTTTTCAGCCCTTTTTTGCCCTTGTTTGTGGTATCTTTTTTTTTGTACAAACACGTGTTGTTGGGGTTTGAGTTTCTTTGTCTCTGTTTTCGAGAATATTTTCGTTCCATTCCATGTCGGGGACATTTTTTTGTTCGCCTTTAATCGAGCAACTTTTGCTTTTGCTTTTTATCGCCTATTTGATTAAGTTCTTGTTGGAAATTCATCAACATATCTTTTGGGCTTTTAATTTGATGACTAGTTGGTCTCTTTCCCGTTAGTTGTTTTATGTCTGCTTCAATTTAATTATTGTTTTTCGATTGAGTACTTGTCGGGCCCTTTTTTTATCTAACTCGAAAACCTTTTTTTTTTTTCTGATGCTTTGGGCCCGTTTTGCTGAAGTTTTAAATACGTTTTTTGGTCCCGTGGTCCTTGTTTTTTGTGATCAACCATTCTAAATTTTTGAATTTGCCCGGGTAAAACATCACGTTCTTGTTCCCTTGTTTTTTTAATCCAATTTATCTGTTCGATCCTCTTGCTCCCGGGGGAGTTCGTTTGCCATCTTTTAAAATCGATTTTTTGGGTTTCTTCGTTGTTTCCAAAAACTTTTGGGAGGTGATCTGTGATTTTTTTAGTTTTGAGCTAATCGACCCTCTAATTCAGTGGCATCTCTACTTGAATTGCTTTTTCTAAATTTTCTTTAAGGGGTTTAATTTTTTAGTCGTGTCGTTGCGGTTTATTGCGCAGTGTCTGACGACGTTCTGCTTGAGCCCAATTTGAGGGTAAATTTTTTGTTTTCTTTTTTGTATTTTAATTTGTGCCTTAAGTTTGTCGTGCCCACCCCTTTGTTTTTCAATTCAAAACGCAGTTCTAATTATTGGGGTTTGTTTGTCCCCCGGAAAAATTTTGCAAATTTTGTCGTGCCCAAATGAGTTCATCGTAACTTCGGAATTTTGTTTCGAGCTGTCCCTTATGCTTGGTTTTTGATTTCCTCTCTAAGTCTATCTAATTTCCCCATTTTTCCTTTTCTTGTTCGTAGGATTTCCTCTGTATTCGGTAGGCCCAAACTTTCTCGATTGTCTAAATCAGTCAAAGTTTGTCTAATCGCCTTTTCAACCTTTCCCCCCTTTACGAATTGTCATTTTTTTCTTTGTTCTATCGTCTCTGTATATTTGGAGTACTACTTTTCGGACCCGCGTTACTCTTCGAAGGTATATTGGCAACGATTTTACGGAATTTTTTGTAGTTTGTGTGTTTGTCGTGAGCTTTTTCGATTCAAATTGCAACCCCTTTCGATCTCTTCTTGGCTCTTTTTAATCGCTTGTGCTTTTCCCCTTTGTGCGTGTGCGCGTTTAATTCGTATTGAAATCTTTCGTTATCTGATTTGGGAAATTTTTCCTTTTGTTTGAAGTCTCCCAAATTTTATTTGGCTTTTTCATATCTTCGCGGTATTTCCTCTCTAAACCCAAACGTTCTAAATTTTCTTTCGATTTTTTTCCAATCTTTTGTTCGGTAAATTGAAAAGACGCTGATCGTACATTTCTTGTGTTCTTTGTATTCTTTTTTGAAATTCGTGCTTTCCCTCGCTTTCGTTGTAGTAATTTTTGTTTTTCACTTTAATTGAATCGATTTTATCAGTTGGACGTATTAATTTGTTTTTGGGTCTATAAAGTTTACTTTGGGTTTTAAAAAAACCCCCAGCTATTAATATCCGGTAATTTCCACTTTCCTATCGATTTTTCTAGACTTTTTCAAATTCTTTATGCAATTTTCTCTGTCTTATTGCTTTTTTTGGGGGAATATTGCCTTTTCTAATTTTTCTTTCAAAATGTCTATTTCCCTGTAGGATGTCTCGTTCTTTTGTAGTTTTTGTTTTTGATTGTCCTTTTTCCCCCTTTCTTTAATAAATCTATTTGTGTTAATGTCAGCTTTTTCTTGCGCTTTACTAATTTGGTTTAATTGGGTTTCGACTTTTTCTTTAAGTTGTGCATTCATTTGATACGTATCCTTTTTTTTTTGCAGGTGTGACAGCCAGCAAAATTATTATTAAGTATTAAAATTTTGGTCGTCCTTTTTTTTGTTTAAAAATTGTTGAAATGTATTAAAGTACAGTTTTTTTTTAAAAAATAGTATAAACTCAAGTCTCAAGACTACTTCAGAGGGGTTGCGATATTGAATTTCAATTTGTTTTTCTGAGGAGGATAAGCTTAATTGGGTGATGTATTTTTGGCCGCGCATCAACTCACAATTTATGAACGGTACAGTTTTTAAAAAAAAATTTTTAAAAATTTAATTACGCTGAAAACAACGTTTTTTGGTTTCTTTGCAATAAAGTTATAAAAAAGCAAGGAAAAAAGATTTTTTTTCGGGTGTACCTTCTATCAAAAGAAGTTAAACATTTGGTAATAAAAAAATTTAAAAATTTCGCAATTGGAAAAAATTTTAACCCTTTTTAATAACAGGTTCAATTTTTATATGTAAAAAAAACCTTTAGATTTGTAGGAAGGGGTGATAATTTACGCAAAGCGTATGTATCTCGTGGCCCAAAAAATTTGGGTTCAGTCTTTAGACAAAACCTAAGTTTACAGAATTTTTTAAAGTATAATTGTTCTTTAGTATTGTGGACTTTTTTGTGAGGATTTCTGCATTGGTAAAAGTGAAAAATTAATTTTGTGAAGGTGATAAAATTTTTTTCCGTGAGTTATTTAGTCTACAATAAATTTCCCTTGTTTTAAAAACTAAAGCAAACCCGCATTTATCTATTTTTCTCTAAAACGATCGCTTTAACTGTCGGTTTCCCCTTTCTTTTGAATAGAAGATTGGCCATGCCCTTTTCCAATGGACTGGTGTTTTTCTAAGTCGTATCCCCAATTTTTTTTTCTCCGTTTATCGTAATCAAAATTTTTAGAAAAGTGTTTGTTTGCGAAAAGTGATTACTTTTCTGGTTCCCCCAAAGATTGTTGTTTTTTCTTTTCAAATTTTCCCCTTTGTTGTGTTTGTCCAAGGTTTGTAATTGTTTTTGTAAATTGGCCTTTTCCAAGGTGCTGCGACGGCCCTAATTTTATTTTTCCCAGTTAAACCTTTTTTCCCTTTGAATTTTAAATTTTTCCTTTCTGTTTTAAAGGTTTTTTTTTATTAATTTTCCTACGGTTGGGGGAAAAACTTTGCATTTTCTTTTTTCTTGGGGGTTTTTGGGGGCGGCCCTTTACCCCCTTTTCATTAATTTGTAATTTTTTATCGGGGATTTTTAAGTTCTCCCCCTTTATTGTGGGTGGGGGTGTTTCCCCCCAAGGTTTGCTAGTAGCCTTTTTTGGGCGTTTTATTTCGGACCCTTTTTCCGTAGTGGGCCCCTTTTTTTTTTTGGGCCCCCCTTTCCCTATGTTGGTTTGTCAGTTTTGGGGGTTTTTTCAAAAATCCGGTTTTCAACATTCCGTTTAAATTTATCAAGATTTCCATTTTTTTATTATTTTCTTTTTTTTCCCTTTGGTTCGGGTTGGTTTTTGCTTTTTTTTCCTGTCGATTTTTTTTTTCCCCAAAATTTATTTGTTTTTTAACGTTCCCTTTTCGTGGACATCACCTTAAACTTTTAAAAGGGCCGTAAATCAGTAAAATTTGACGGTTATTTTTTTAAAACCCCAAATTTTTAACCGATTTTTTAACATATTTTAAAACTTTTTTTTAAAAAAAAAAAACCCACCAAAAAAAAATTTACAAAAAAAAAAAAAGGTTTTAAAAAAAAATAAAAAAAAAATTTAAAAAAAAAAAAAAATAAAATTTTTTAATTTAAAAGATAACTTTTGGGATTTTTTTAAAAACCCTTTAATTTTTATTGTTAAAAAACCAAAAAATTTTACCTTAAAAACCCATAATTTTAAAATTATAAAATTTTTCAAAAATTTTAGTGTAAAAATTTTTCAAGAGTTAAATTTTTAAAACAAAAAAAAAAAGAAAAAAAATAGTTTTTAAAAAAAATTTTTTAATAACAAAAAAAAAATTTTTTTAAAAAAATTTTTGGGCCCCAAACTTCATTGAAAAGGGAAAAAGGGCGTTTGTTTTTAAAAGGTTAAATTTATCTTTTATAATGTTTTTAAAATCCTTTATGAAATTTAAAAATTTTACCCTTAAAAATTAATTTAAAAAAGGTTTTTTCATTTTTTGGGGGGTTTTTTTTTTAAATTTAAAAAATGTTTTTAACCCCTTGAAACCCAAGAATTTTTCGGTTTTTAAAAGCCAACTTTTTTTTAGGGAAAAAAATTTTAAAACAGCTATTGTTAAATTTTAAAATTTTTTTTTAAAATTTAAATTTTGAATTAAAAATTTTTTTTTTAAATGAAATTTTTATTTTTTTTTCGACAATTAATTTTTTTTTTCCCCAAAAAAAGGGTTTTTTTTTTTAAATCGAGGGGCCCCCTTTTTAAAATTAAGGAAAAAGGAAAGGGGAGGATTTTTTTGTTTTTTCTATTTTTTTTGGGGTGGTTTTTCCAAAAATTAAAATTTTGTTTGAATATTATGGGGAATTTAATTTTTGGGGATTTTTTTCCATTAAATTACAAAAAAATTTTTTTGGGGTAAAAAAAAAGGAAAAAAAAGCTTTTTAACGGGGGTAAAAAAAATTTTGGGGGCCCTTTTTTGGGAAAAAAATTGGTAGTAAAATAAAATTCCCCCAATTTTAAAAACCGCTTTTCCCAAAAAAAAAATCTTTTTAATAAAATGGAACCCCAAGATTTCGTTTTTAAAAACTTAAATTTTGTAAAAAATAAATTTTTTTCAAAAAAAAAGGGGGGCACCGTTTTTTCCCCCAAATTTAAAAAATCCCGCCTAGGGAAAGAACAGGGAAATTTTAAACCAGGGGGGTTTTCCAGAGAAAAAAAAAAATTTTTTTTTTTTTAAATTTAACTTTGGTTTTGGATGAAAAAAGAAGGGGGGTTTTTTTTTAAAAAGCAATAAAAGGCAGCAAAGAAATTTTGAAATGTCAAAAATAAAAGGAAAAGGGTTTTTGTGTTTTGTGGAAATTTTAAATTTATTATTTTTTAAAAAAAAAGTTTACAGTAAGGAATTTTTTTAAAAAAAAAGGGGGGTTGTTTTCCTTTTTTGGGGGATTTTTTTTGGGTTTTGGTCAGTTCCAAAAAGAAGGGGGGGGCCCCCCCGGGGCCCGGGGTTTTTTCATTTCTTTTTTTTTAGGGACTTTCAAATGGTTTAGTTTTTTTTTGGTTTTTTGGGGAATAAATTTTAACAGTTTTATTATGTTTTTGTTGTTTCACCCTATTTTGCCCCAAAAATTTGCCCTTGGGTCTCCCCCCAATTTCCAATGCCAATAAGGGGGGTTTTTCCCGGGGAAAATGGTGGGGGAGGGAGGTGGAAAAAGAAAGCAAGGGCCCGGGGGCCCCAGCTATTTACGTCCCCCAAAGGCCCCCCCCAAAACTTTTAACGTTTTTGTCGTTTAAAGGGGGGCCCCTGGGAAGTCGGTCTCCGGGGGGGGGGGTTGGCCCCGAGCCGTTCACCTTTTTAGCAGGGAGGTCGGGGCCCACTCTTTTTTGTACCGGACACCTAGTTCTAGGGCAAAAGGGGCCCTAAACCGGATTGGAAAAACCTTTGGGGTTTGAAACCTTTAGGGGAAAACCCCCGCGGTGCCTGGTTCGCCCCCCCTTTAACCAGTTCCCCATGATCAGCCCCCCCTGTTTTAAGAAAAAGTTTTTTGGGGTGGGGGGGGACGCAAAAACCTTTTTTTGCAAAAGGGATGAGACCGCTTTTTTTTTGGGGTTTAAAAACATGGAAAAAAAAACCCAAACCAAAAATTTTTTGTACCCCCCTTTAGAAAAAAAAAAAAAAAACCCCAAAAGGAAAAAAACGAGGACCGTTTTGGATCGCATTGGGAAAAAATTTGTTTCCCTTTTTAAAAAAAGGAAAACGGGGGAAAAGACCTCACACTTTAGGCCATTTTTTTTTTTAAATTAATGTTTTTTTTTTTTTTGGGTTCCCGGCCCATGGAAATAAAAATTTTTTGGAAAAAAGCCCTAAAAAACAACCCCAACTTTTTTGGGGATTTAAAGTTTTTGATTTTCCCCCCCTTTTTTTGTTTTTGTTTTGTTCTGTGCGAAGTTCCCGTTTTTTTTAACAACCAATTTTTTTAAAAATAAAAAAAAAAATTTTTAAATGTTTCCCAAATATATTTCCTAGTTTTAGTTTTTTCCCTTTAAAAAGGGTTATTTTTGGTTTTCAGAAACCCCCATTGAGAGTTCCTTTAGGGGGTAAAAAATGTTTTTAAATTAAAAAAATTTTGTAAAAATTTTCAACAAAAAAAAAGGTTTTATTTTTTATTTTGGGGCCCCTTAAATTTTTACTTTCCCCCCCCAAAAAAAACCCAAATGTAGCAGAACACCCCGGGAATTTTTTTAAAAAAAATTTTTTTAGACTACAAAATTTTTCCTTTTTTAAAAAAAATTTAAAAAAACACAATGGGGTTTAAAAATAAAAATTTTTTTTGAAAAGATTTTGAAAAAAGGGTTTTTTTTTAATAAATTTTTTTTGACAGTTTTTTAAAGATTTTTTATTCCAAATGGGGGGGAAAATTTTAAAAAATTTTTGAAAGGCAAAAATTTTTTCACCATACCAATTTAAAATAAAAAAAAAGTTTTTTTCCTTTTAGCGGATTAATTTTTAAGGACATCTTGAGGGACAAATTTATGTTTTAAAAAAATGGTTTAAAAATAAAAAAATTGTTGAAAAAAAACCAGTCCCCTTTTTTTAAAAAACCCCCATTTTGAAAAAAATGAAATTTAATTTAAAAGAAAAGATTTAAAAATTTTTTTAAAAACGTTTTTTTTTGAAATTTTTACTTTTTGGGGTAAAAATTAAATGTTTGAAAACATTTTGGGTTTTTAAAATTTTTTTAATTTTTAAAATTTTTTAAAAACAATCTCTTTAAATTTAAGGGGGTTTTTTTAAAATTGTTTATAAATTATTTTTTTTTCCTTAAAATTAATTAATTCTTAAAAAGGGGGAAAATTTTTAAAAATTTGCCCCCCCGGGGGGTTTTTTGGGGGTTTTTTTTTTTATGGGGGACCCTTAATTTTTTTAAATTTTTTTCTTTTTTTTAAAAATTTTAAAATTAAATTTTTTACTACCCTTATTTTAATATTTTAAAAAATAATAAATGATTGGGCCTTTTTTTTATTTCGTAAGTGCCTTGAAATTATTTTTTTTTAAAAAAAAATAAAAAATTTTTATTTTTAATGAAAGAACTTTTATTTACTAAATGGGTTAATTTTAAATGGGGGGGAACAGCCCCTTTGAATTTTTTTAATTTTTTTTGTTTTTTTTTGGAAATTTAAAAAATCAAAAAACAAACTTTTAAATTTCAAAAAATTTTAAAAAGAAAATACAAGGATGAAAAAGTTTTTTTTTTTGGACATTTTTATTAAAAAAACTTTTTTTTTGGGGGGGAAAATTTTTTTTAAATCTTGCGAAAAAATTTTAAAATTTTTTGGGACCCCCAGGGAAAAAAATTTTAAAAAGAAAATTTCTCACGAATACTTTTTATTTTCCCAAAAAGATGTTTTAAAAAGGGGTTCAAAGCAGGTTGGAAAAATCCTTTTTTTAAAAATCCAACCTGAAACCCAGGAAATGGGCAAAAAAAAAAAAAAGGGGGATTTGTTAAAATTTTGCGATAAAAAATTTGGGAAAAAAATTTTGAGGTTTTTTTTGGGGGTTTTTTTTTGGGCACAAATTTAAAAATTAATTGGGGACTAAAAAAAAAAAAATTAAGGGTAGAAAATTTCGTTGGGGGGGGAAAAAGGGCGAAATTTTTAAAGAGGATTAAAGGCCCAAAGACGCCCTTAGGAATTTTAAAAGGAATTTTGAAGGTAAAGCCCATATAAAAAATAAAAAAGGTTTGTTGAAAAAAGGTCGGGTTTTTAAAAGTGCGGGAAAAGGGGAACTTAAAAAGAAAATTTTAAAAAATTTTGAAGGGAAAAAAGTGAATTAAAAAAATAAAAAAAATCGAAAAAAAAAGTTTTTTTTACTTTCGAAAAAAATTTTAAAATGGTTTAAATTTCGGAAAACAATTTAGGGACCGTCTTTTTGAACCCCCAAAATTTTTTTTAAAAATACAGAAAGGAAGCCCCGGGGCAGGTCAGATTTTTTTTGGGATGCAAAGAAAAAAAATTTTTTTAAAAATAAAGAAATACAATTTTCCCCCCTTTTAATTTTTAAAAAATATAATTAATAAATGTAAAAGTTTATATTTTCCCAACTATTATTTCATAAACCAATTTAAAAATCAAGTTTTAAATGTGAAAAATAATTAAAATTTTTATTTTCAAAATTTAACTTTTAAATGGAAAAAATCTATATTTAGACGTATTGTACTAATTTTTTCCAATAATCCATTTATTAAAAAAAAAAGGTTTTACGAAAATTTTTCTTTGCAAAATTATTTTTTTTTAAGTTTACGATTTTGTAAATTACCATCAATCCTTAGGAATTGATTTAAGGGGCCAAAAAATTGGGATTCCGCAATTAGTTTTAATTCTTAAATTTCCATCAACGGTAATTTTAACCCCAAAAATTTTAATTTAATTGTTTATGTTTTTAATTTTTTAAAAATTTTATTATTTTGAGAATTATTTTAGATTTTATTCCCCAAATTAAATTTTCAATTTTAAAAAGGGTTTAAAAAATTTAAAAAAAATTTTTTAATAAAAGGAAAAATTTTAAAAAATTTTTTTTAAAAAAGAAAAAAAAAAAAAAAAAAAAAACAATTTTTTAAAAAAGGAAAAATTTTTTATTTAAAAAAAAAATTTTTTTGGGGGTTTTTTACAAAATTTTTATTAAAATTAAAAATTTTAATAAAATTTTTATTTTTTAAAAATTGTTTTTAAAAATTTTAAATTTTTTAAAAAAAAAATTTTATTTTTAACCCCAAAAAAAAACTTAAAATTTTAAAAAAATTTAAAAAAACAAAAGGGGAAGTGTAAAAAAAAAGGGCCAAAAAAAAATTTTTTTTAAAAAGAAAATTTAAAAAAAAAAATTTAAAATTTTAAATTGGGGGTTTTTAAATTTTTTTTGGTTTTTTTAAATTGGGGAAAAAAAAAAATTTTTAAAAATTTTTTTTTGGCTTTTTTAAATTTTAAGGGCAAAAAAAAAAAAAATTTTCAAAATGAAAAAAGCCCAAAAATTTTTAATTTTCCCTTTTTTAAAATTTAAAAAAAATTAAAATTTAAAAGGGGTTTTTTTGGGGGACAAAAAAAAAAAAAATTTAAAGAACAAAAAAAGGAATTTTTTGGGGGAAAGGGTTTAAAATTAAAATTTCTTTTTAAAAAAAAAAGGGTTTTTTTAAATTTTTTTTAGGGGGGGTAAAAAAAGAAATAAAATTTTGGGGAAAAAAAAAAAAGGGGGTTTTTTTTAAAAATTCCAAAAAATAAAAAATTTGGGGGGTATTCGGGGGGGGGGGGTTTAAAAAGGGGTTTTTAAAACGATTTTTTTTTTTAAAAATTTTTTTATTTTAAAAAATTTTTTTTTAAAAAGTCAAAATTTTCTTTTTAATTTTTTTTTTTTTAAAAATTTTAAAAGGGATTTTTTAAAATTATTAAAAATTTTTGAAAAAAAAATTTACAAAACCAGAGGTTTGGGGGAAAAAAATAATTTTAAACCCCCCCAAAATTTTTAAAAGGGAAATTTGAAAAAAAAAAATTTTTGGGGTTTTTTTAAAAAAAAAATTTTAAAAAAATTCGGTTTAAAAATTAAAAAAAAAATTTTTCTTTTGGGTTTTTAAAAAAAATTTTTAAAGGGGGGAAATTAAAAAATTTTTGGGGTTTAAAACCCCAAAAAAAAAATAAGAAAAAAAGTTTTTTTAAAAATTTTTAAAAGGAAAAAGTTTCCTTTCCCATGGTTTAAAAAAGCCCAAAAAGGGAAAAAATTTTTTTACCTAAGGGCCCAAATTTTCCTTTTTTTTTTAAAAAAAAATTTTTTGGGGGCCCAAAAAGAAAAAACCCAAAACAATTTTGGTTTGGGGGAAGAAAATTTGACAAACGTTTAAAATATTTTTTTTTTTTTAATGAATTTAAATTTTTTTAAAATTTAAACCCCTTTTTTTAAAAAAAAAAACCCCTTTTTTTTAAAAAATTTCCCCAAAAAAAAAAAAAGGGGAAATTTTTTGTTTAAAATTTTTTTTTTTGGGGTTGGGGGTTTTCCAAAAGGGGGGAAATAAACAGCTTTTTTTTTTAAAAAATTCAAAAATGGGGTTTTTTTAAAAAAATTTTTGGGGTTTTTATAAAAAAGGAAAATTTTAAAAATTAAAAATTTAAAAAAAAAATAGAAAAAAAAATTTTTTTGTTTGGAAAAAAAGGGGAGGTAAAAAAAAAAATTTTTAAAAAAGGGAAAAAATTTTAACAAAAAAGGAAAAAAAATTTTAAAACAAAAATTTTTCCAGAAAAAAACCCCAAAAAAAAAAAAATTTTTTAAACCCGTTTAAAAATTTTTAAAAAAAACCCCTTTAAGGGGAATTTTTAAAAAAATTTTTGGGAAAAAATTTTTTGGAGAAAAAATTAAAAAAATTTTTTTAAAAATAAATTTCTAAAAAAAAAAGGGAAATTTTTTCCCAAATTTTATTTTTTTCCCCCCCTTTTTAGGCCTTTTAAAATAAAAAAAAAATTTTTAAAAAAAATTTTAAAAATTTTTAAAAAAATTTAAAATAAAAAAATATTAAGAGGAAAAAAAAGGAAAATTTTTAAAATTTTTTTGGTTACAAAAAATTTTTAAAAAAGAAAAAAATTTTCGTTTTCAAAAAAAGGGTTTTTAATTTTTTTCTTTTTTCTTAGTTTTTTTTTTTTTGCAATTAAAAAAAAATTTCCAAAGGGAATTATTTTATTTTTTTGGGAAAGGTTTTAAAAGAACTTTTTGGTTTACTTTTTTTCTGTTTTTAAAAACCTTTCTAATTTTTTTAAAATTTAAAAATTTTTTAAAAAAACCAAAATTTTTAAAATTTTTAATGAAAAAAAAAAAACCAAAAATTTTTTAAAAAAAATTTTAAATTAAATTTTTTTGTTAAAAAAAACTTTTAAAAAAAAGAAAATAAATAATTTAACTGAAAAATGTTTTTTAAAAAAAAAAGTAATTCAAAATTGGATTTTTTTTAATTTTTTTTTTTTTTAAACCCCTTTTTTTAAAAATTTTTTAAAATTTTTTTGGGGGAAAATTTTTTTGGAAAATTTTTTATTTTTTTTTTAAAAATTTTGAAAAAAAATTTTTAAAACCTTTTTTTTTTCCCCAAAAACCAAAAAAAAACCAAATTTTTTCGAAAATTTTTCAAAAAAAAATTTTAAAATTTTTAAAAATTTAATAATTTCAAAAAGGTTTTTTAAATTTTTGTTTAATTAAATAAAAAATTTTTAAAAAGGAAAAAAAAAAAATTTTTTAAAAAATTTCAAAAAATTCGGAAATTTTTTTTATAACCCCTTTAAAAAGGGAAATTTTTTTTTCCCAAAAAGGGGTTTTTTTTAAGTAAAAAAAAAAAATTTTTTAAAAAATTTAAAAAGGGTAAAAAAAAAAATTTTTTTGTCATTTTTTAAAAATTAAAAAAAATTAAAAAATAAAATTTTTAAATAAAAAAAATTTTAGTTGATTTTAAAAATTATTTTTTTTTTGGGGAATTTTTAAAAAGAATTAAATAAAATTTTTAAAATTTTTTTTTAAAATTTAAAAAATTTTAATTTAAAAAAAAAAAAATTTTTTTTTCCAAAAAATTTTTATAAAAAATTTTTTTTTAAAAGAAAATTTCAAAGGGGTTTTTAAATTTTAAATTTTTAAAATAAAATAAAAAAAAAAAAAAGAAAAAAATTTAAATTTATAAAATCCCGAAAAAAAAAAATTTTTTTTATAAATCCCCAAAATTTTAATTTTCCCAAATTTATTTTTTTTGGGGTTTTTTGGGGGGGAAAAAATTTAAAAAGGGGTTTTAAAAAATTAAAAATTTGGGTAACAGCTTTTTTTCTTAAAAAAAAAAAATTTTTTTTGGGAAATTTTTTGGGAAAACAAAAACTTTTTTTTTTTAAAAATTTTTAAAAAATTTCCCCCCCCAAAAAGGAAAAAAAATT